>JANEHU010002277.1:0-120051 GCA_027563435.1 Nasonovia ribisnigri | reverse complement strand
TTTAGTCGTTAATCTGTAACATTTGATTTACACACTGAACAATAAGAAAAAAAGAAACAATTATTTTTTGTGTTCACAAAAGTATTTTTATTTATTATGCAAAAACAACAATATATATATATATAATTTGAAAAATTAACATAAACATTAACATATTATTATCATTAACATTTTGTATTATTTATATATTTGTAAAAAGAGGAGAATAGAGCCGAAATTAAAGGGAAATTTACAAAGTGAATTTGATATAATTAAAGAAAATTTTGCATTATTTATGTTGGTAAAAAGAGGTGAACAGACACGAAAAAAAAAACCGAAATGTACAGAGTAAATTTGATGTAATTAAAGACAATTTTTGTTTATTTATGTTCGTGAAAAAAATCAGCGCCATAGTTGCTATTATTAACATTTTGAATTATTTATGTTTGTTAAAAAAGGAAAACAAGGCCGAAAAAAACATAACATGATTTATAATAAATTTGACATAATAATTATTGAAGAAAATTAAAGAAAAAAAAAAATAACGGCAGACAGGTGACACATAAGACCAGGAGGGGAGGGGATACGAGTTGGCGAATCGGTGCGGATAAGCAGTGTTGCTGGCCACTGGTCACCTTTGCACGTTCTCGCGACCAGTCCCGCGGGTTGACGAGTGTCGCGGGCGCGTTTGCTCGGACGCGTGACGACCTTGCCCACCCGGCGAGGCCAGACAGAGACGATCGCGGGAGCGACAACGGTCGACGGTGACGACCCGACGACGGACGACGAAGACCGTTAGTGACAAGCGGGGCGAGCGAAGCGAGATTTCGTGCTGCGGAACTTGCGGCGATCGGACCAGTGACCCGGCCGACGTGGGATTACCGCGGAGCGGAAAATCCGAGAGCCGAGTGGTTTTCGTCCCGGCGTCGTCCCTTCGACCGCGTCTCGGTCCAATGACCGCCGCGGTGGAGTCGCGCGCCGCCGGACCCTGGAACTGTCTATAGTTCCCTAGGGTCCGGCGCCGCTGACGTCCGTGTTCCTAGCACGCAAATCTCTGTCACTCACCCCGCTTGCCTGTGAATTCTCCGCCGCTGCCGTCGTAACGGGTCACCATCGCCGCCGTCGTAACGGGTCACCATCGCCGCCGTCGTGGTTTGTACCGGTGGGGCAGAATCGTTGCCCGCGCCGGTACATCTACTAGCCGCCGTGCCGCTCCGCGCGACCGTAACTGCGATGAGTAAATTCAATATCATATTAAAAATAAGAACACTTACCCAGTGAAGGTTCTTGCGTTCAGACCGGGTGAGCATAAATAGTCGAAAAAATGAAAAAAATTGTGGGTGGCTATTACAAGTTTTGGGATGCTAAGCCTCTCTTAGCCACCCCCTAGTAGCGCGTGGGTCAAAGAGATAAATAAGTGGTGCGCTAAAAATTAAACATCCTATTAAGTGTCATCAAGTTGATGAAGCTGTTGATTGTTGACATTTAACATTAACTGTGGAAGGTATGGTTGGAAGTAAATGTAATTACTTATAAGTTATAAGCAGGGCTATGAATTAAATGCATTAAATATATGCATGCATTTATTAAAAAAGTATTAAAATAAGCACTAAAAATTCAAAAATATGCTTTATAAAATCCTCTTTATTAAAAATCTGTGAAAAATAATAAATAATAATAATAATAAAGGCTTAAAAAAAATAATATTATTTACCTAGGAAGGCTCCTTAGCCACTACAAAGGCCTCTAAAAAGTTATAATGTATAATAATAACGTTAGGAAGCTACGGTGTGGCAAAAAAACATGCAAATGCATTTGATTCACAGCCCTGGAAAAAGTAATGATTTATCTGTATATGGTAAATCGGGGTACAGTGAGACGCATATTGGTAACGGTGTTATTGATCTAACAAAAAAATACGTACAAATACTAAATAATTCAAACAAATCATTGAAGTGGACTTTATAAAATAATAATTTATGAAAAAACTTATTACTTAAACTATTATTATTATAAATGATATAAAACCATGAACTATGGACCGCATCTTAGTGTGGTCCATGTCTCTCTGTACATATAGGTATTTCTATATTTTTAGCTTCATAAATTCTGTTAAGATACTAGGAAAATGTATCAAGTACCATTTAAGTGCCAAATTTGACCTTCACCTACTTATAAGATCTTCATAACAAATTATCATTTTTATCAAGACTAGGTACCGTTATTTCACATATTATAAAGGTACATATTTGGAGTTTAATTTAACTACTACATTCTAGTTTTGATGAGCCGATTGTAGTTCACCCCTCTGCAAAAATTTTGTTCACCTACTTCGCTCATATAAACTACTACAAAAACTACAAAAAACTACAGTCATTACAATTTTTGCCAACCTATACCTATACTATTTTCAGTCCGATGGGTAAGGATTATTATAGATTATTGACTTATTAAAGTTGATGAACAATATTAATAATGAAAATATTTTGTTTCTGCAGAGTTTACACAGACTTTCTTTCAAATTATGTCATCTGCAAAATATTAATCTTTAGTACCTAAATCAGAAGACTTGATTTAGGTACTAACATTTATCGAAAAGAGTCTATAAAAAAAATATAGTGGTGCGGGGCCGCTCGAAACTAGGAAACGCTCTGAGTGTACGTATCGCCTTACTAGGTCTAGACGTCGAGGGACTGTCGTCTATAAAAAAAATATAGTGGTGCGGGGCCGCTCGAAACTAGGAAACTCTTTGAGTGTACGCATCGGCCAGTGTGGCTAGCTTCCGGATGGGTGACCACCCGGGAATTTTAGCATTAAATCCTTGCCAAGTATACACACACGTGTTAAAATCTACGCAGTACCCCAGGCTAATAACCTCAGTTACCGAAACCTTAACTCTAGTAAAAACAAAAAATATTATATGAATATGATTGTATTAGTTATAAACTCTTGAGCTAAGAGTTAAATGATTTCCTTTAGGTTAGGTTAGATTTAAATCAGAAATATTATTTCAAACGAGAGTCTGTTGTGGACACTGCGGACGACTAAGAGGACCTTACAAATCCTCTTCCAAGAAGTCCGAAATAAAATTATTATATGAATAATAATATCTAAGTCAAATAATACAATTTATTAACTTATACTTTTCAAAAATCACAAAATTGTCATGGTTTTATCAGTTGAATTTTGGCAGTTTGTACTTAATATAAACCTACTTTAAATGTTTAATTGTTACGGGGGAGTGACTCGTTTCCACCGTTATAATTTTTGGTTACGGTATAAACTACTAAGGAGGAACCTTGTTTTAAATATTCAATTCCTTAATTTACTGAATATTTTATAAAATTTTAACTACAAAATTATTTGCAATTTTTCATGAGTTTTAAGAAAAAAATGACGTGTCCATGTTTCTTTAATTTTTTTGAACTACTATAGTAACAACTTATGACAAACCTTCGACCTTGTACAGATTCAATTTTTTGACATTTTTAGAATAAAATAAAGAAAAAAATGAAACTACACCCATATAAAGTCATATACATATATTTTGTCTGTACGAATGTAACAAACCATTTGAATCAATTTAATTTATGGTATATGATATTAAGACGCACATGGCGTCATAGTGTAGAGAAGATTTATCTGAATTATCTTCTCTACATCATTGTAGGTATAGCCGACAGCCGCGAGCCGTATAGGATAATAGATTAATAACGAATCGCGACCGATTGTTATGTATACATCTATAATTATTTTTTTGAATACATTTGAGTAGTCATAACATGTGATTAGATCCTTTTTTTTTTATTATTATAAAGTAAATTAAGTATTAACCTAAAAAGCTTTTACAACTGAGCCCTAAGGTGCTCAATGGCTAGTAGCATTACTTAAATATTTCAGTTTTACCTATCAGCAGTCTTGTAAAAGATACTTTTAAAATTGTATTTAAATACAGATACAAATACCTACATTCAGAAAGTATTTAAAATACATTTTAACTTGATATAGTTTTCGAAAGCGTTAGACATATTCTGGCTTGTTAGGTACAACGTTTTTTGATGTTTAATAAATAATGGTTTTGCTGTGTATTGCAGGTGGCCCTTGGAAAATGGAAAGCCATTTTAGGTCATAATTCGTTGTTTCCCATTATACCGAATTAATATTGAATATTGAGCCATAATATAATATGTCCGGGTTAGGCATTAAGAGCTATATCTCAGTAATTCTCAAACTGGGGGGTCGTCAACAACTTTTTTAGGGTTGCCAATATATCATGTACTATACTTTTTAATGCTATCATCATAATAAAAGGGTAGTCAAAAATCTTAGTGACACCATAATAGGGGGTCGCGGGATAATCTATAGATACGTCAATACCTATAATACAAGGAGCTTAGGTCAGATATCTAAATAATGTTTTTAAGCACTGAGTTGATTTTTGTTCCATATAATTCTGAGATTTTTATTTTTATTTTTTAAGTTGGTTAAAATTAATTAAATATTCAAGTGTGAGAAATATTTTGATTTGATGAATAATTTACTGGAAGGAAATTTTTTGAATATTTTTATACGAAATAAATGAATTAAAAATGAATGATTATTTTCTGCAACAGTAAAAATATAGTCGATTGATACAAAATAGTATATCAAAGTATCGAACTACAGTGTATATTACTTTATTAGTACATTATAGGTAGGTACTATACTTACATTAAACTATATTATTGATGAAGCAATTTTCGGTTTCAGTTTCTTTACATAATTTTATCTGGTATAATCAAATCTATGGAAGCCACCCATCTTTTAATTTTAATATGTGATATATTTTTTTGTGCATTTCAAGATGCGCATTTTATTGTGTTTAAATTGTAATGGTAAAATAACAGAAAAATTTTGAACACAATTATGAATAATATCATCAATGTATGAAATGTTCAATTTGTATACCTATGGCTTGGATTCAACCTACCGATGAAATGTTTTATTACCCACCCTTTCATATTTAAGGTGTTACTTGAACAGCACTTTGACCCTAAGTTACACGTGGCTGGACATATTAATTGTGGCCGTTGCACTTTTATTCGCCTGACCACTATTTTGAAAGTTTGGCGATACTATAGCAACACGTACACAATCACGAACTATCTGATCATTGAAGTCAACTAAAGTTGTATTTAGTGTACAATGTATTTCCCTTTTTATTTACGATATGGATGGGAGGCAATCTGAATATTTTAGGATACAACTAACAACTAATGTGCACTAATGCCAGACACTAATGCTACTTCTAACATAAAGTCTACTTTTTTGTGTAAAATATTATTTTTAAAATTAATGACCAGATAAGTTATTTAAAATTTTTATCTTTAATCTATTTTTATGTTTTATAATTGGTTGATCAATTAAAATGCATATAAAATACCTATCTATATTTTGAACTAGAACATATTAATATAATAATATGCCTATTTATAAATATATTATGTAATTTTGTAATATTTACTATCTACACCTACAACAACAAATTATGTAGTTAAGATTTTCAAACCATAGCTAAAATATATACTAAAACCACTATTTTCATTTATAAATTAACCCTAGAAAATGAAAAGATTGGTAAATAAAAGTATAAAGTTACTATATTATGTCTATATATGTTGCATTGTTAGCTTGAAAGAAAAAAAAGTAACACTCGTCTCATTCAAATATTAGCGACATTAAATAATGCGATTGTACAACAATAGATGTGGTAGGTATTTCAATTTGAATCATTACAATCGAGTACATATTATTTTCAAGACACGTGACCTAAATTACAATATTGAGTATAAAATATTGTACAGGAAATAGAAACGCAATTACGTATTGCGTTTAATAATGTAAGTATTCTTAAAAGCTTTATCTAATTGAGCCTACTTGTTGTCATGCATTTTGAATTTTGTACCTATTATTTGAAAGGCTTCGTGAAATTATAGTTATGTACTTATACAATACATTGTAATGGAAAATGAAATAATTACCGTAATTGTATACAGTTTTTATAAAATATTTAAAAAAATTAAAAGGATTTTATTTTCCAAAAAAATAAAATAAATTAAATTAAATAAGAACAACTATAGTACCTTTATGTCCTATACTATACCCAGACAGCAATTTGCTGTCTGAAAATATTATCATTACATAATGTTGTCTGGGATAAATATCTTGTCAAGAAAATGTCAGATCCTTTTACCCATATGTCTAGCATTTTTTGTTTATTGGACGCCATAACAAAAAGGTTGGGAAACACTGTATACTAGACTATTATATTTTAGGTGACTATAATGCTCATATATACGGCTAGTAAGTTAACGGAACTATCCCTTTTTTCATCATCACGTTCTGTTGTACTGACAAAGTTAGAACGGAAGCATATGTAAAGCTATTCTTTAATTTTTTAATTAAATTAACTTTGGATATGATTATTATTTTAGAAATAAATTAATAGCATAATTGTAGGTATGGTGTTTCAATATTCGGGATGTCTTGGTGGTGCAAGCAAACTTTAGGTGAATTTGCAGTAGTCCATCCGGCTTAGGTACTCAAAAATTATTGTAAATTTAGGCTCGACTTTTATTTAAAAAATTATATTAATATAAACTTGTGAGGTACCACGAATAACATTTTCAAGTTTTTTGACCTGCAAGCAAAAATTTTTTTACTGACAATAATTTTTAAAAATCAAAAATGTCTTATGCCTGCAGGTGTAGGTACAGAAAATGGTAAAATAAACATTCGATGAAAAAATCATTTACCTATCTATGGTTATATTTATTGACTCGATTTTGTCAAAAACTGGTATTGCATAAAATTTATTAGGTACAGTATTTTTTTGTTTTTTTCTGACTCTTTTAAAAACTCATAGGAATTTTCAATTTTTACCTCTCAAAAGTACTAACTAATTAAGTTAAAAATCAAAGCATTATTTTGACTACTTATCGTTAAATAGACATAAAAAATATATATTGTTAGAAATAGAGGCTGGTATATAAACTACGAATACCTATATAGGTATCAATCATCGTAGAGCCAATAATCAATATTATATTTTGCCCCTCCCTCACTAGATAATGATTCTGGACTCAAACCTAACATATACTTTATACCTATACATAATATACAGAATGCGTGGCATTTGTGGAAATAATTTAATACCACCTCATATATATATATGGCTATTTGTATACATAAATAATATCTTTATTTATTATTATTTATTAGGTATAAATATCATCTTTTTTTACGGAAGAAGTTCCAATTACAAAATAATTTTTATATAAATAGGTAGGTATACATTGTTTAAGATTTACATTAAATACTAAATATGCTATAGTAAATTACCTATATAAAAATTTGATTTTTTTTTTTTTATATAAAGTATATATAGACACAAATACATACATTATATTTATATTTGAAGATATTTTGAAGTCTGTAAAACTAACATATTCATCGCATATTTTAACGATTTATAGCATTCGTAATTCGTGAAGTAAACGATACATGATACTCGGAGTATAAATGAGCGCATACTGAGTTTTATATACTGTATAAGCCTATACCTACTCAAAATGTTCAAATATATAAGGCATATATATGATTAGTGAAATTCGTGTACCTAGGTTCTTATAAGCACACGATAATAATCCGATTGCAGTACAACAATCACTGAAGCAATTTCTAAAGTTTTAAGCCACATTATATCAATACGTTGATTTAAAACGAAGGTTGGTATTACATTCAATATATAAGTACTGTACTGAGAAATATTAATAAAAATGGAATTATAATATATACGTTGGTTTCCTGTTGACGCAATAACGCCTCTCTTCCTATAAAATATATTATATGTATGTAATGTTATATATAATATATACATTTTGCATAATATATATATATATACATATGTATAAACCAAATATATATTACATCCCTCTTACAAAATTGTAATGCGCAAACCAAATCTCATTCATATATTTTTACCACCGTGGCTTTTCATTTGAACGCATAAGTAGGTACCTACACATTATTAAGTAAATACGAATAATGAAAACTTATCTAATATATTTATAGTTTTGTACATAAAAATGTCTTATATTTTGTCAAGTTTGATACTAAATTAAAACGCGTAAATACCTATAGACAAAAAATGTAACGATGGCTGTTTGATATTTTTGTTTTTCGTAAAAAATTATGATTATTGAAAAACAACCTTAGTATTTCTAATTTATTGTAATTCAAGCTTTAAACCAAGGACACGGTTCAAGAGTACAATTTAATTTAGGTCGATGGAATAAAACTTCATTAAGTTTAAATAGGTATACAATTACTCATAGGTACCTAATTATTTTTTTAGTTGGTTTCTAATTTATATAATGTACCTATCATGCTACCATTATTAAAATATAATTCAATATGTAGGTAATATATGTCATATTCTTCATTACATGATTCGTGTAGGGGTATTTAGGTACTATTTAAATTATTGTTACGTGCTATATAGGTATCACAATAATTATTAACTGGTACGGTGAATCTGTAGTGACAGATAAAATACCGGACGGGAAATATGAGATGATTTAGATGTTATAGTCAAAAGTATAAGACATTATTAGTAATACCGATTGGCGAGTAAAATTTAACGTACATCGAAATAAAATAATAAATATTAATATTACGATACATTTTACTTAACCCGCGATTATCCGGTAGTATCGCACCAAGGACATGGGCATAGAGCAAACGATAAAACGAGACTTTAGTTCGGCAAACGTATCTACCTATATCTAGCAGGCCGTACAGTTATTATAAATTTTAATAATTAATCAAAATCGTAATACCTAAATAGTGAGACTTTCAGGTAATAAAGAATGAATGAAAGAAGATACATCCCTTCTATATAAATATATGTTATAATAATAAAATATAAATACCACTGTAATGGTATGAACCATCACTATAATAATATGAACAAACATTTTATCGTTTTATACCGAGTTGCAGGAAAATTGAATGACAGTCGGTGGTATAAATATCGATTTCATATACAGAATAATATCAATAGTATTATCGACACATCATAAAGGTGGTCCGATACTTTGAAAGTAACATGTATTTATTACATTGTGGACATATTATATTATTATTATTTGATGGTGTTCTCTATTACAGCAAATACCAATCGCCGAATTTCGTACCAGAACATTGTAGATTTTTTGCATTCGCTCTCCTCCGCCACAAGTAATACAATAATAATAATAATACACTATACAATAATACCTATATTATAAAATATAATAGTCACCTGCAGTTTTTATTAGAAGCGAGTAACCGACATAACAGTTATAATGATAACAATAATAAACTTGTAGCTAGTGTGTTATATTATAATATATTGTGCTCATTTGATCATTGTATACGATGAGATTCCTCGTAAAATTTCACAAGGCAATTCCCAAAAGAGGTTTCCGATGGTATTTATCCTTTCTCAGTTTCACACGGTCATATAGGCACCCTAACACCCTATTAATATTATATGATACCTACTATTATAATATACTAACCGAGAGATACCACAAGTTCCTGCAGTATACGTCTTGCAGGATGCAATGGTTTTCTTACATTGTTAAATTTTCAGTGAACGAAATGTATACTTTTTCATGGTTTTACTAAAATACAAATTTACGTAAAGCTAAAAATTGATACACAACACTTTTTAATATTTATAATTATTATTGTATACATTTTTTAATTTTTTTTTTTAAATATACCAATGTGAGATTTGGCATGTACCTGAGTACCATAAAATAATCAAATCACACAATATTATATTATCCTGGTACAGTGGTACGAATTTCATGACACGCGGGATACCGGAAAAACGCCAATGTCGCGTCCCACTTCTGGTATTTGTATTTGAGTATCTTATTGTATAATGTGTCTCGGGGAGAAGTGGCCGGCCAGCATCATAATATTATGATAGTATGCGTACATTATGTTATGAATACGATTTTTTATTTTTTTAGTTATGGCCAATTTAACTTGTTTGTAATCAAAACCTAAATTACTGAACATTTGCTCATGTACTTATCTTCAATACTTTTCTTCTTTTCATCGTAATTTCTTTTTAGTTTCCAGTATTTTAGTGCGCAACTAACTAACATACATAATTAAACTAGAAATGTACAAATTATTTTTATTAAATTAAAAAATATTTTTGAAAGAAGTAAAGACAATAAAAGAAAAAAAAGAAAAGAGTTAGCCCCTCTCCCCCATTAATAAATTGTTTTGAATAACTTAAAGTACACTAGCGGCGTCTTTTCGTAGCAAGAATTGTAGGTTCTATTTTTGAGCTTGGCATTTTTTACGTGTCATATTGTTATACATATTATTATTATTATTATTATTATAATTATCTTTATCGTTACGGGTATACCAATTACCAAGCAGGTTATACCTGTCTTGTATTGTATTAATAGTAATACTATTATTATTATATTTATATCAATATATCATATTTGGCAGGGGTGTTCAAACTTATTTTGTTTTGTGCCACCACTGAATATAATAATTTTTCATAAAGTATATGTTATTACTGACTTTTTGAATACATATAGTTCAAATGCATCAGAAAAGAGTCTTTCGTATAATAATGAGATTTATTTTTGAGGTAAAATTTGAGGTTTTTAAGTTTTTAAATTATTTTTTTTTGAGCTGCCCAGGAAGTAGTGACTAACAAAAGAAAGCTATACCCAAAATGTCTTCACATTTGATCAAGTAGTTTTTTTTTATCAGGTTAGAACTATGGTTGGGATTATGAACGTAATATATTATATGTAATATTATAATAAATATTAATAATGCTGACATGCTGTTTAACCCCATTTAGTTGTTCAGAGTATATAATAAGTTATTATTAATAAAATAATAACTAATAAGCATTGCACGATTTGTACGGTCAACTGTTATTGTTTTCTAGTGCGGAGCACTAGCTGTGTTTTTAAGCTTGGCTTAGAGGTATACTGTGTATAATTTTAGGTATACAACTCATCAGTTTGTCATATAGGTGAGTACCTACTATAGTAACTCATGTTGGTTCATGATTGTTCACTAAACGTTAAACGTGTTTATTATACACATTAACTTAGTATAATTTCAAATAATTATTATATAATTAATCATAGTTAATAATTTAATATTTTAACTATAGGTACATGCATCGCTGCAAAACACTGTAATGAATAAATAAACGTATGGTTTAAGATATATTTTATTGAATATGGTACTTACTACTTTTAAAAAAGTATACAAATACTATAGACAAACAATAATAATGCTTTTAAATTAAAACGGTCAAATAAATTCAAAATAAATGTACAGAACATTTTTATTTAAAAACTTATATATTATTTAAATTACCATCACAATTATCATTTTTTACTTATCAAATAGTATCGTTATATTAAAAATTATTCGTGATGTTCTCACTCAACAATAATATCCAACTTAAAAAAATTTAACTCTATATAACTGTATTTATTTTATCATCTGGACAGCAATAATAATTTAAGATCACGCTTCTATTATTATATAATATTATAACCAATGTTCTATTGTATAATTATTCTTTGTAAATCTTTCCAAGCAATCTCATTATATATTGTAAAAATACCAAAAAAAAAAAACAATAAACACTGTAACATTAAATTTAAATAATCAATGTCAGAAAAACTTAAAAATAAAAAAAAAGCTTCTGGAATAATTGCAAATAGCTAAAAAACAACCCCTATTGCTTAACAACCCTCTAGGGAAGGAGCAAGTAGAAACGGTCAAGCCAGTAAAACTTCTCAATTATATATTTTATGGGCTAATTTATGTAAAAATATTCCATAGTAATGGTTCATTCATATGTGAGTATCTAATAAGGACGAATTAAAATTAAGATTTAAATATGACGAAAGTCATCCTATATATAGTGGGTACCTATAATAATAATGTTATAGGTATATAACATATAATATATTTATTTAGCCTGGTAGGTGCTAGCTGTATGGTGTAGGAGGGAACATTTGGGCTTATACTGTTTGTGTATACATTTGGTGAAAATAAGCAAATATAAGAAGAAATACACACACGCGTGCGCGGAAAGAGCGGAAACATAAACTACGAGAAAGGGAAAAAGAGCTCAAGGAAACTGTTTTCCATTAGTGCGGAATCAAAGGTTTCAAAAGGGCACTTAGAAACAATACTCGGGCGTGGTGCTGTGTGCAGCAATTCCATTTTATGTACTTATAATAAATCTCGAGTTTAAAAACGCTTTTGTGTTCGGTATTCGTAATTACTATGAAAATTGGGTTTGATACAAATGGAATGTAATTCGACGTAATAGTAAATTGATGAGTGACCTATTGATTTTATTATGAGCCCACTGCCGTATAACCGTGAACGTGTGACTAAAAAATGTCGATTTCCAAAAGCAATTTCAATTTATGCGTGTCACGTATATACTCATTGGCTTGAATGGGCTAAGTTCCTCAAAATTTTTTTGTCTATATATATATACAGAATATAAGAAAGGGAAAACATCATAATAATGACAAAGTCATTTGATTATTTTGCTTTTAAAGGGATTATGAAAATAATTTATTTGCATGACTAATTTTTTAGGTTATTTAAATGTTTTTGACGTATTGAAACCAATAATAACCGTGAAAAAGTCTTTATCAATTGTTAAAAATGTATTCATGAACCATGATTGATGATAATATAAAAATGTGGGCAAAAAAATCACCGTTTTACCTTAATTTATCAGAAACTATCAAAAATCACATGGGTCTATATTAAAGTGTTCAGTGTCCAATACTATAATAATTATTATACTCTGATATTTGTAGCGTTACGGGTTGCCGTAATTCTTAACTAAGCTCTGTTAGGTACCCTTAACAGTTTAACTTTCTTTTAATCGACGATGCGCGAAAACTCGCGTATTTTTTCTATCACTGCTCATGTGTTCTCTATAGATGTATAAGACTACCTAAGGATAAGAATAAGTTAAAAATATTGAATAGGACAAAATATAACGATAAGATATTACACACACATATACACAACATTAGATATAAGGAACTCAGTTTTCAGTCACAGGGACATATGTGTTAATATCGTATTTTTGTATAGACGTTCGAAAGCGAGTATAAAAGACTAAGCAGATCGTCTATGCAAAAAGACAATAATATGATCGTGAGAATTAGTTGCAAATGTCTATTATAATGATTTAAAATATGTATGTTGATATGTGTTTAAAAAGTTAAATAAAATTAATAATAGCAAACCAGAGAAAAAGGTGTTATTATTCTAAGATACAAAACCGGTCACCTCATCCTATACTTCGGTGATATTGAATTGAGTCCATGCTACTTTTATGTGTTTGAATTGAGTCCAGGGTATTATCTTAATATCTTTGAATTGAGTCCGTATAGATAAAATGTCATAACTACTTGTTAAGCCGGTGACCTTGAACCTTGCACATCATATTATACCGGATACGTAACGATAACGGATATTCATCAACGGTGGTATAAAGTTACTCGTTCAAAATCAATCAGTCGTGCCGAATACTTCGTGAACACACAATTAGTTAATACTTACACAATAATTATCAAATTATAACGAGTGAAAAATGGAGTGTATGTTAAGTGAAAAACAAAAAACATTAAAAATTATTAAAGGTTTTAAGTTTCGATTCCATAAAATGTTGCAAGGCAAGGTTCAACGGTGGACATGTTGTAAAAACTCGTGTAAGTGTTTTTTTAAATTAACCTCTGATAATGTTATGTCAGAAATCTTCAATGAACACAGACATGATAAGTGTGACGAAAATGTACTTACTAGACAGAAAATCAGCAACGCTGTTAAAAGGAAAGCTGTGGATGATATTTCTGTCCGGCCATCGAAGATTTTACATAATGAGTTTAAAAATGGTGACATTTCAACTCTCACGACAAACGACGTTATTTTAATCAAACAAAACATTCACCATGCTCGTTCGCTGCTTCATCCAAAATTACCTAAAAGTACCCATGAGACTCAAAATGCATTAAAATCAATGAATATTATAACAAATAATGACGAGAACTTTATGTTTTTGAATGATTTCGAAAATTCGATAATAGGATTTTCAACAAAAATTAATTTAGATGTTTTGTGTGATGTAAAAAATATATATATTGACGGGACGTTAAAACCATGTGATGACGAAAAAATTGATAGTTTTACAGATTACATTTTAAATAACTACGTTGACAATGATGTTGCACAGTTTCCCCCCAAAGTTTGGAGTGATTTTTCAGCAACCACTAATCGGACCACTAACAGTTGTGAAAGTTTTCATGCAAAATTAAATGCCTTTTTTCATTCGGGACATCCAAATATTTTTATTCTTGTGGACACTCTTCTGGGAATACAGTCCGATACATATATAAAACTAAGAAGCAAAGCAAAAAGACCATGTAAAAAAACATTAGAAAAAGAAAATTTTTTACGAGAGCAGACAAACAAATACATAAATATGCAAATTGGCAGATTTGACTTTTTAAAATCTGTATCATTTAAATTTTTACCAGCAACTATTTAATTATAAACATTATTACATAACACATAAATATTATTATTTTTAATTGACTCATTATACCTACTTATTATTATTTATTATATGATTAAAAAAAACAGTGTACCTACCTATGCAATCATACATAATAATTATTATTTTTAATATTTTTTAATTAATTAACTCTATACTTATTATTATTATGATTAAAAAATACAATCACACACATTTTTTGGGAGACTACTCAGCCAACCTCCACGTGGTGTCTCCTGGGTAACGCTAATAGGCTGAAGGGACTCAACTCGAACAACCTAAAAATATTGGTCGGACTCAACTCCGATAACCCAAAAGGATTTGCGGGACTCAATTCAATATTTGGGACTCAATTCAATGTTATCCCTATACTTCAGACGCTAACCACGGTTTCAACGGGGAAGTCGCTACAAGGGTCGGAGAGGTAATATTACTAATTTATTATAAACTAAGTATTTGATTCAGAGACATAATATAACCGTCCCCCGTAATTTCTAGTATTTTCTATCATTACACTATACATTTAAATTTATAGTATTACAATACTACCGGATTATATATTATTAAAATATATATGTGACATATTGTACCCACGATAATAATAATATGGAAATGTGCACGTGTGTTATATACTTATATGTATAGTATGATACAGGGTTTAGCCTTGGCGCAGTGGCCGAGGGTCTCGTGCGGGGTAACTGGAAGCTAATAATGATAATAGTAATAGTAAAAATGTGTATTATATTATAATAATAATGTATTAACGAAACGGTCTGGCACACAATAACCGAACGAGAACGTGTTAGGCCCAGTCCTAATAATCAGCCCTAATATATGTGTACGTTTTTTTTTTTCATTCCTTCTCCCCGTCCTAATTGGACGAACATTGTATTAATAATAATCGGACTAGGAAAGCCGCGGGACACGATGTCGATCGTCGGTCGTCGGTCTTCCGCGCGAATCCCACGCTGTTCACGATCACTGCAATGTAATATAATAATAATAATATGCTCATTGCTCACACACACGTACTTATATAATATATTATTATTTATTATTATAATTATTGTAAAGACCGCGAGCGGAATAGCGAACTCGAAAGAACGCGACCGCTGGCCCGGAAAATACCTGCGTCCTGCACGATATTACACAAACTCACACATAACATATAGGTTTATTATATAAATATACTTTTGCCCGTCTACCAGAATATCCGTTTGACACGACCCACTGCGTTATATTATTCTTGATTCGTCTGAGAAATAAAATTTGCATTTTGTTTATGCAGTGCCTATATTGGAATGATTGCGCGTACGTGCGTGCATGCGTGTGTGTACAAAGGGACATTTAACGGCAGATTTTCAGACGCACGCCGAGATATACTTGTGGTATAATATTATACTATACAATATAGCCATATATTTTTAAAGTTTTCGAGATTTTTCTGAATAGAAAATTACCTATACGTACTTGACAAACGAATATACGTCGGAATACCATCATTGAGATGTATACAAGTAGGTAGGTACTAACTAATGTATAATATAATAATTAACAATTATATACTACTGATACTATATAATACACAGACAGTGGGTACACCATATATGGGTACACCATATAAGGGTATATTATTATGTTTTCCTATTTTCCTAAAAGGTATTAGCACACGTAAACGGCGGGATAACACGTTGCTTAATCAGTGCCATGTAATTGTTATATGCATAGATATATAAGGTTATTACTTATTAGTTATTACAAACCTCTTCATTTCGAATCAAATTTCCCAAATTAATATTATGTTCGTTGAAATAGCCAAAGTAGATGAATGTGCAGAACAGCATGGTCAGACTAGAAACCGCAAGCACTTGCCGCCAGCACCAGCTAGCTCGGACATTTCATAAAAACCCAAATTCCTATGTATATTATTATCATTGATAAAAAAAATGTATATTACAAGATTTAAATGTTAATGTTTATAGCATTGATATATTATATAAATATAGTATATATATAATCTAAAATGAGCCGATATATTTAATAAACAAAAAAATGAACGGTTATTATTATTATTAATTTTCAAAAATGAATTAATATTTTAAATTTTAATATCTCTTATAACTTACCTATAATTTTTAACCATGAAATCATATTATGTGGATTATTGGACTGAATCATAGTCTATGTCCTTCTAACTTCCTGTTAATGAGGTTAGTTTCACCAATAGTGATATCGTTTCTTTGATAATTTGTTACCTATAGGAAACTAATTAGGTATGTCATAAGTTAATAATAAGTAATAACTAACCTAACTAATAAGTTATAACCATGCATATGTTACTGATCAGTGGTGGAAAGTTCTTGTGGGGACGGTCTCAGCGTCAGTCGGAGAATACGTGCTGGACAAGTATAGTTACTAGTGGAAAGTTACTAGTGGACCTACACGGTTACACAACGTCGCTGAGGTCAGACCAAGTATTGTCGTAGTTCACGGACAACGACAAGGCGACAACTGAGTCTATATAGACTCCGACTAGAACACAGCTGTGAGGGAGATGGCACCGTCTACGGAGGAGTAGGCGACGGCCCCAACAAACATGGAATTTGCAGTGGCAGATTATTTGGAAGTGGAGACGCCCCTGCAGGAGACTTCACTGTGGACACCGACGTGATCCAGGCGTGCAGACGACTGTTCCAATGACATCTGAGCATCCCAACTTTATGCTAATATTTTCAAAATTATTGCAAATTACTGCAAGTTCAATTCTCAAATGTATAATAAACGCCCCCTCTTTGACTGTCGAGTCAAAAATAAGTTTCGGGGGGGGGAGGGGGGCAAGTTCATGTAGCCCTCCGACTTCGGCCGATCTATACCGGGCAAATTTGTAAACAACTGTAAATTCAATTGTCAAATTTTTAAATTTTCAGAAGAATAAGAAATCAAAAAACAAAAGTTCACCGGAGGTTAGGTTAAACAAGGTTAGGTAACAGCAACAGAACTGCAGAACTGTCGGGGTTCCGTCAAGGATTCCGGACGTTTTTCAAAAAATCGATTATTACTTATTTAGTACGATCGCAAGGTGAGCATTCCTATAGCATGTTTTTCTTTACATTTGAAACGTATTTTGCGATGTTACAGAGGCGACAAGAACATTTTATAACGTATCCTTCAAAATCATAATAATAATGTAGATACCTATAAAATAATATTATCTTCTAATGGCGATACGACGATTGGCCAAGGTGGCTGCAGCAGAGACCGAACGTACCGCAAATCTGCAGTATTTGCAGTCGTGTTGTATTATACAATATACCTGCCCTACGTGTTATAATATATATATATTACACGCTGCAAGTCGCGATGACAGGGTGGTCTCGATTTTTCTCGAGACCGCACGTCAAAAACATAATGTTACACAAAACGTATATTATAGTGTGTGCGTGTGTGTGCTTACACGTGTTTTGGCATTTACACGGGTGCAATGGATCGAACAAACGTTGTTGACCGACAAAAAACTCGAAACGACATAATATAATATAATATAAAAACGCGGTCTTATGCAGTGATATTATTTATGTTGTATAAAGGTACCCATAAGTATTATAATAGTGGCATATTATATGCATGGCATTACCTGCAATAAATGAGTATGTATAATGTATTATAATGTACCTATATTACAGGTATACGCGCGTATAATATGTACGACGGGAAAAAAGCGCTATATATTATCATCGTCGTCGTGGTCGTTATTATTATTACTATTATATTATTATTATTTATTATTATCGTATAATACGACCCCACCAGGTGTTGCGGCTGTCAAACAACACCTACGCTCAATGGACGCGAAATCGTCCGAGATTATGTGTCCTCATGTGTAAATACCCTGCGACGAAACATCATATTATTAGCATGACCGCGGATTGGCGGCGAGAAAAAGGCGCGTTTTTACCCACACACATTGTTAATATATTATTGCCATTATAATATTATAATATAGGTAAAGGTGTACTAAGGAGGTTCTGGTACACCTAATGTATTATGTGTATAAACATAATAATGTCCATATAATATATTGTAGTAGCACACATATACGCGCGTTAGGTTCATTATTGTGTGCTTATTTTCTGTAAAATATGTTTCTTTATTGCGAACCGGCCGCATATTATTATTATTATATTATTATCCGTATCGATGTCCTAATGTACCGTTATTAATCCTATTTGACGGTCTTCTTGCGGGGACTCTGCGCACCAACCGATTCGGTTAGATCGGACCGATGCGTTGCAGTTCCTACCCATATAAGTGTTATGAACTATACACCACGGATATGAATATACATAAACATAATACACAAATGGCACACGAAACTGTCTTATCAAAGCTCAAACGCTGAGATTGATTAATATATACTCAGGAAATATATAATATAACATAAAATAATATCTTACTTTTAACATCTTCCTATAATATTATAATAAATGTAACGTAGGTTATCTATCATGTTTACCTACGACACCATACATTTTTATGATTTCGAGGGTTAAACAATGTTTAAAAATGATAAAAATGAAACAAATGGTTCAACCTTCTTTTTCGAAGATGAAAACACCCCTTTTAATAAAAATAAAAATCACATATCATTGTAAAATCAACCAATCTTTTCTCTGATCGGAATATAAAATTAAATGAAAATACTAAAAAAGTAATTTTTTTAGATAATATCTATTATGTAGATTTCAAGTTTAAACGCCTCACTATAGAGGGATAATAAAATTAAGTATTTATTAAATTTAAACTGAATATAAAATTGCAAATGTACAGATTATATTCATTTAATAGCTGTTATGAGAAAGAAATTACAATCTTTTATTTGCTCAGTCAAAATAATCACAATGTCAAATGTAGAACTATTATCTGCAAATCCAAAGACTTAATTGAAATGTTAAATGAACAAAATTAATAAAATATGGATTTTCTAACCTTTGTTCTTACATTTTTGTCTGTAAAGCTCGAAGTGAGGCCATTACTTGAAGGTCATTACTTCCGTGTATTTACTTTATTAAAACTCAATGAAGCATTGCGTGCTACCCTAACGACAGTAAAACATCTAAGCAATTTGCCGTCTTTAAATCAATTTAAGTTCATGAACAAATAATTAAATATTAAACTTAGTCATTTTAACAATATTTTACAACAATTATAGCGTTTAGCATTCACTGCAGCTTATGTTTTTAATACTGCGATCGATCCGTATGGGTATATTTAATAATACACACAATGAAAATGGATATACTTGAATACTTCAATTCTTTGTCATGATAATATGATCATTATAATTTCCTTGACAAATGGTCGTGAAGTTCCCAAATAGTTTCCATTGTGTTAAATCTTACAACTAGAAATGTAATGTTAAATAATTATTGTTAATAACTTTAGGGATAAAATATGTGAGATTTAGACAAATTATTGTTAAACGGTATTAGGTATCAAAGACACGTCTTTACTTACATTACTTAATAATTATACAACACAGTTTACAATATTCAATGAAATATTTAATAACAGTTTTCACTTTACACAGTACCTAATACAATATATTCAACATCCACAATGCTACATAAATGGACATCGCTATATATAATATATAATAACTAATAATAGAATATAATTATTGCATACATGATACAAAACAATCCAATTACAGAGGATAATATACTCGACTTATTTTCAGTATCTTTGAATAAATAATAATGATTATTAAGTCGATAGTATATATTAATATTATCAATTATATCATTTTAGAGAAAATACATATATTTTTTTTCAAAACAACATTCGGAACTCACAAGTCTTTAAATATATTAACTACAAAAAACGGTAAAAGGGAAAACGTAGACAATTATTCTACACATGAGTCTAACTATAATGTATATATTATATATAACTATATACTAGCAGAGTCGGAACTAAGATATTTTACGCCCGGAGAAAATATTAAAATTACACCAAATCATAGACTAAGGCTGAAAATATATCATTCACTACAATCGTTTTCTAATAACTAAAAATACAATTATAAACATACTACCTACATACTTATCGACTTTTAAATACATAATAATGTTAACTAACAAAGTTAAAAATATCAAGCTAGTCCTTACTTATAGACAGTCTTGTAAAGTACTTAAGTAAAAGTATTCAAATACTTTTCAAGTTCACAAATACGTATTCTAGATACATTTGAAAAAAATACTTGTGCACAGTATTTGAATACATTTTTGAAAGTATTGGTATTTAAAATTAAATACTATCTATTTTTAAATAATTTTTTCATTTTACAATCTTTTTCTTGTTTTTCAGCTTTTTACGGACGATTTCAATTTTAATATAATAATGAAAATAATGAAAATTTAATACAAGGCTCCTGATATATTGTTACAATAGCAGTTGAAAAATATTAAAAATACATAGGCACACATTTTTTTTATAATCATTTAAAGTTCGAATTTTGACAAAATTCATCAAAATCTCGAAAATTATCAATCATTGTAATTAAACAACTATAAAATGGTCAATTTTTATAAGTAAGGATTGAAAATTTAAAATAAAGATTCTAATAAATAGTACATACTGTATTCAAAAAATCTAAAAAATATTTAAACACAGTTATTTTTTACAGACATTTTAAGTTCAAATTTGGACGAAATTACATATTAAAATCAATTTTAACGAGTAAAAGTATATATTATAATATTTTTATAGCATCACTGATAATTTTAGGTTAATAATTAAATAATATGAATAATATTAATTCAACTTAGCAGCTACCGTAAAATAACAATATCAATATAATTTAAAATATCCTAGACTGACATACCGTCTCCGCTCAGAATCGTTTTTCGTATACAATGATATTATATCATTGAATTCAATCAAATTTAATACCATCCATTGTACAGTGACCTACTGGCTACTTGTAACCTTCTGTACAGCAGAGCGTCACCCACTTACCCGGTTACTTATTTTGATTTTAAGCTATTCAAGAATATTTTGAATTTCCTCAGTTTATTTCCGATAGATATTAATAAAAATATGTTTTCTTCAAAAAACCTTGTAAATGTATTACAAAATTCATCACAATGTATTTGTTTATTATTTTTTTTCTATACATACCTACACAATGCAATTTTCAAAATACTTCAATTAATTTTCAGCTTTTATTTTGCGAGACATAAGAACGCCTGTGTGTTCAACACAATTTATAATTAACTGTATAAATATATTATTATTATATTTTACGACATGCGTGTGCCGTCGTCACCTGTGCTTACGTATTTTATAAGTACGTAAAATATGCACCTACGTCACCCGAGTAGCAGATTGTCCGTGGCAATAAATATTAAATTTAAAGCTAAAACGTAAATGTAATCCCTTAAAGAATAGGTAATCAAACTCACGAATATGTCGACTCTTCGGGTTGAATATAAGTGTGCCATATCTAGAGTACTGCAGATTCCGTATATCAAGGAACTGATATTTCTTCATCCGTCTTCATCTCACACTGAACTGATAGTATCGAGATATTTTATGAAATTAACTTGAACAAAATGAAATATATGAATACATTTTGAATAGGTACAAAATTACTGTTTAACGACTTGTCCGTTTAGTGTTGGCCTATTAATTTTTTTTTGTTCATTGAAATTATTAGAACTGCGAATCGTCTCCGATGAATGACCAGGATTGGCGTTTGCCATAGATGATATAGATATTATAATATGACATCATCGTCATCAGTTTTCAATGTTCTTAGGTACTTCTTTGGATGAGACCACTAATTTTTATTTCATATTTCAAAATAGAATATTATTCGGATTATTTAAATCTATAAAACTAATAACAAGGAACTCTGTAGGTAGGTAAATATGTTATTTAGCTAAATTTTTGTTGAGAGTCCATTTTTTTTCGGCATTTCACAACTTTGGCAATAATATTGTTTTTAGTTACCTATAATGGCAAAACTATTACTTAATAATATAAAACTACTCTAGTGTCGGGTTGCACTAATAGTGCACTAGAAAGTGAATGAGTAGAGTAAAGATCCCTTATACAAGGTTTAGTGAATATAAATCAATATAGACATTAAGCAAATATATTGAAAATTAATAAATTATTAACTGATTTATGATTAGGTACCTTATTATTATTAACTATATTATATTATGGTTTTAATTTTTACAAAACACAATATATGTATTTTATGTATAACAATATATAATAAGTTCACGAGTAAAAATCTTTTGTTATATATTATAAAAAACAGTAATAACTAATAATATAGGTACGTAGGTAGGTTATTGCAATAAGTAAACAATAAAATTGAATTTGTTCAAATAAAAATTATTGCATGTACCTCCTATGTGTTAGCTGAAATCCTTAATATATTATGAATACCTAAGTATTATAATATTATTATACTAATTGTTAGCCTCTTAATTACTTATTACCAAGTAATTGAACTAAGATAAGTTTATATGAAATGGCTATATCAAAATAATTAGTAGAACCAAATTGTAATATAATTATTTAAATTTAACTTTACCTATTTTTGCTATTGATATAGATATAGACAAGGAAGTGGAAGATTTTTAAAAACTTTTATGAATTATGCTATAGAATCTTAATCATTAGTATCATACATAATATGTTTTGTGCATTCCTTACAGTTATATGTTCTGAGTAGTTTAAAAATGCACTCATAGCCAGTTGTGTAACTAAAGCTAGAAAGGCAATTTAAAATAAAATATTCTTACTAGTTAAATTTTTAGAAAATATACCAAGACTTGGAATTTAAAATGTTATACTGGTGAGTTATACTTCAATTTTGTATCATTCTAAATTTAGGTTAGTGCTCTTAATCTTGTCAAGACAGGGCTACACTTGCATTACAGAAGAAAGACCTCAACTTGTGTAATTTTCACGGTTTATGGTTAAAATTTATAAATGGATCAACTACAGATGGTTCAATACCAGCTAAGTCCATAAAAAGAACTTGGTGAAAGAAATTAATGAAAAATATTTGGAAAATAACAAATTCTTAGCGGTTATTACGTATTTTTTGTATAATGAGAATGTCTACCTAAATGTATTATACTATTATAATATTGTAGTATTATCAATTATGTATACATTAATAACAATAGTCTCATTTCATTTATTATTTGTAAACTGTTAGAGCAATTTTTGTTGATTGGTATATTGTAATATTTTGAGAGGCCTAAGTTATGGTATTTGATGGTACATACACCAAAGACCAAAAAATGCTGCATTCTTACTCTAATGATTAAATTTATCTATAAGAACATAAGGTAAAGGTAAAAAGGTAACACACATTGTAATAAAAAAAAGATAAAGTATTTGAAAGTATCTACAAATATTTTTTAAAAGTATTCTTTACAAGACTGCTCATAGAATGTTATTACTTATGTTATAATAATTAAACTAAATAAGAGTTATTCTGATTTTTATACTACTATTAAAGTATATTAAAAAGAGTCTCTTTAATTTTTAACTATTAAAATTATTAATAATAAACTTGTTTAATTCAATGAAAGAACTTTTTTATTAAAACATTTTTTATATACAAATCTGCTATTTAAAAATGTATGATAGTTATTTTGAATACTTTCTTTACACACTTAAAAAAAAATTAAAAACTATAAGAATTATAAATTGTTAAATTACTTAAATAAATATTACGTTGACTGCTGTAATATAATTAAAAATTATAAAATTTTGAATAATTTACATTTACGAATTAATGTAATATGTAGACATGTAGATACATTCCGTATTACAATACATTATAAATTGAGGCGCATAGCACCAATTAACAGCTTGAACCAAAAAAAAATAATTTTCCGTTTTATTTTTTTTTCCTTTTATTTAAGTTATCCAAAATTGAATGGAAAAATACTATTGTCCACTAGTCGTCTTGTCATTACATTTGTGTTTAAGTTAAGTATTGTGGATGGAGTGAATATGACAAATATAGAACTAACATGACCAACGATAACCTTGAATATATCATACTCATTAAATGCAACAACTAATTATATTATATTATATTATATTATATTATATTTTTTAAGTAAACTCATTAATACAATATATTACATAATATTTTACTATGTTAAATTAATTACAAACCTACAAAATAAAACTGAGAGTATTAGGAATACTTAACAGTAAAATGTCCATGCACCTCAATTACAATAGATCTTTATGGTACAATATAAAATCTTCTATTCTGATAAAGGTATACAATATAGATAGGATAATAAAAAATCTTATTAAATTAAACAATTTATAAAAGGAAAAAAGAAAATCTTTTTTTTAAACTAAAATTAATTAAGCACACTAAGATTTTACGCCCGGAGATCAATCCCCGGCGTCCCACCCCTAGTTCTGCCTCTGTATATTAGTACCTATATATGAATATCCAAATTAAATATCCTTCATTCTCGGATTCTCTTTAATAATCATGAAAGTTTTGAAGCAAAATTTTGTGACATGAGGATTAGTATATTGGTTGTACACTTATATGAAATATAAGTATGTATATGTATACACACTATACGCATATCATATGAAGGTCTTGTGTTCCAGCCAAAGGGAGGTTAAATTATTGTATTCTGTTACAGAAGTAATGCGTGATGAATTATTTTGGAATCTCTTTGTAGCTAACCATTATAGAACTGCATACATCCACAGTTATACAAATTATTTTGCGCGTTGTCTTAAACAAGTTTTGTTTTAAGCAGAATATAGATATTTTAATTTCATTAAATGTATGATATTTATTTTGTAAAAGTGAACATGTTCACTGTTAATTAGGCTGTTTAAATTCAATGGCGTCATTTAAGTTTTAGAGTTGCGGGTAGGGGGGGTGTACAATTTTTGATCGGCCCATAATAAAACTGAAAAAAAACCTCTCGCTAACATTACTATTGCATCTTTCTTTTTTATCTCAACACAAATAGGCTTCTTACATCATTTTATACTTACTAGTTACTTACACGGTTATCTGAGATAATCGTGGTCACTATCATAATTCATGACCCATTTTTTTTGAGAGATAACAATGACTTAATAATTTATATATAATATATACTAAATATTTGTATAAATATATTTCCTATTAGCTACTATATAAAGGCCCAAAACTAGCCCATAACCAGCCCGACAGTTGTCCACTTATGACAAGGGGAGGGGCAAATGCCCACCCAGCCCTCTCTCGCCCCAAATTACGCCACTGTTTAAATTCATAAAGCTCTTGAATCTTGATGAATATTTGTAATTAAAAATGTTATTGTTTGTAAATCTCAAAAAGGTATTAATAAAGACACCTTCATTATGATTCATACAATTTAAATGTATTTTTGTTATAGTATAATATAATAACCCGTAGGTTCTACGTTTTTATTAAAAATCTGTTCCTATCGAAAATACATATATTAAACTCCACAGGCCACAGCTATAATGATTTATAATATAGTTGCAGCGAGGTATTTAAAAATAAAAGTTATGTTTTAATATTACATTTTTTTAATGTAGGTACCTACATACAAGGTTCTGATTTGAACATCAGAGCAAATTTGCAAAATCAGTAAGTATAATATTCAGTGCTCGACTTAGCAAAATTGAAGAAGGGGGACTCTGTTTAATTTTAAAAAAAGAGCGTTCCCATCACTTTTTAAATGTTATTGAGCCCTCCACCCCCTTTTTAAATCATAAAAAATAAATATTTATAAATAATCAATTAAAATAAAATATAAGTTAATATAAGACATGGGTAATTAGTAATTACCCAGAGCTAGGATTTTAATGACCTAAAAAATACACAAAAATGCACTAAAAAAAATGCAAAAATGACCTAAAAACTCTAAAAAATGAACTTAAAAAATGACCAAAAAATGTACTTAGATGAGTGAAAAAATTTATTTTTAAAATATTAATTAATAATTATGATTTATGAATAAAATAGGTATAAATTTGACTTGTGAATTCAACCGCTTCCTGGTATAATTATTCTGAAAAATCAATAAAATCGTATATTAAAATAAATTAATGAAAAATATGTCACTAATGCTGTTGAATTGTAAATTTCTTTTCGGAGGTAACTGCAACATTACACACTTTACAAAAAAGCACCATACCGTCCGTAGAAAAAATATCGGCACCAAACTCACTCACAAAACTACGTAAACGGCTTCCTACTGTTGACTTAATTTTTGGCATTTTTAAAGTTTTAATATTAATTTTTAATATTAGTCGTAATATTATTTGTTCAGTATACAATAGTGTACAGATCGGTGTAGAACCGCATATAGGTACGTGTCGTATTCACTACTAAAGCTACTATTGTATACCTATATAGTTTTGGGTTCGTTCGATATGTAATCTTATCTTACTTACTCTTAGATTACTTTTTCAACAATGGACTGGAGTAGGTAATTGCCTATAGGTACTAATTGGGATAACCTTTACAACACGTATTAAAAAAGCTTAAAATAAACAAAAATTAGTTAAAATACACAAAATGAACGTAATATTTGTAATATTACGTAAAAATGACCTTAAAAATGCAATAAAATGCATTTAACACAAAAAATGCAAAAAATGCAAAAAAATGCAAAATTAAAATTACATATTCTACATTGTTAAATCACGAAACAAATTTAGTTTTTGGTTAGAATTGTATAGCACTTAAAGAAAAAAAATGCAAAAGTCACCAAAATCCTAGCTCTAGTAATTACAGTAGGTAGCCAGGTAGGTATATTATAGTTATGAATAATGAAAAACTCAAAAAGATTATAAAAGTAAATTAATCAATAGTTTATTAATAATTAGTTAATAATTAATATTAACTAATTTATAGATCCACGATTATGAAATAATCCATAAGGTAAATTAATAAATTATGATTGTATCTCGGGCATTTTGATAAAAATGCAGGATGACGCGTCCCGTGCATTTTGCTTAAAAATAATAGTAAGGGTATGCTAAAATTTCAGAAAAATTAGTAAAGTTGGGGTACTCCACTTCCCTCTGTAGTCTGTACCCCCCCCTCTAAAGACAAACACTGATAATATTATGTTAGACATAATAATATATAGTATTATACATTTACAAGATACAGCCATGTGCTATTGTTTGACCCTTTTTAAATTTAATAAATTAATCATTAAAAATTAAAATGCTTAATTGTTAATAAAAACTGTCATACTCAGTGATGTAACAACTGAACCAAACAAAAACATAGAATTATATGGTGAAACCGAGATAGTAAGTCATTTGTTTGGAACATATTTTTTAGTAAATAATTTATTTTAGATAAATTAAAATACTGGTTAAACTCAACAACATATAATTATTAAGTTGTAAATTAATGAATTTTATTTTATTCATACACTTAAAAATATTTTTATTTTATAACACGTCTATTTTATTTGACGAAATTATAATTATTGTAGAAGTACTTACAATCTACATAATATTATTGTTATGTGTACCACCGTGTACCAAGCAGCTTTGTATGATTTGGCGCCATCTGGTCGAAAAATGTTTAAACGTTATGAAGCGCACAACAGAATATTATTGGATAATAGTCTACAAGTGATGTAAGTAAGAAATTTCCGTTTTAGAAAAAATTTAACTATTTGTTTTTATTTTCGTTAATGTTGATACTTTGAATATGTTGATAATGCAATACTGCAAATTCCATACTACCTTGCAAATATTAAATATTATCATTACCTCTGTACTTATTAATTATGTAGGTATGTTAAAAAATAATATACTTAAATTAATACAATTTGTACAGTATATTTTAAATGTTAAAAACACTTCAAAATTCAACAAATATTTCAAATTTGTATTCACCATAAGTAAAAAAGTAAGCTCCGTTAAAAATGTAATTAAATTTTTAAATTTCTGAACATACAGAAATTTCCAGAAATTTCTCCTTATTAAATTTCTGAAGTCTTACATCACTATATTATAATTGACTATTTGAACAAATTGTTTTAATTAAATTTCTGTTATTCCTATGAAGATAATATTATTAATACTTTTATAATAATTAATTATTAAGTTATTGTACACCAACTTATTTTATCTTCCAACATTCTCAATGCCAGATCTAAGTGTCGGAATTCCGGGATTCTATTACTAAATACTAATAGTTGAAGCCCCCCCCTCCCCAAGCTATTTATAAGTTAATTGATGCATTAATTATAATGAAAATATTTCAACTGAGTAGATGGCCTAATATTATGTTCCTTTAAATTGAGTTACAAGTAGGGATACAACTGAGTCTTTAACAGTTTAAAATAAATGGTTTTGGGTAATTTCTTAAAATACTTATTTGCTTGAAAATCATAAATATTCTCAATACCTAATTTATATATTTATATCACTTTACAAAGTTAGAAAATCTGAGGCCCTTAAAACACAGTCTTGAGGCCCCGTAGCATTGGCTAAATCCGGCACAGGGCATTCTGTAAAAGTAAAATGTAATATTAATAATTATCTGTAATCAGGTATAGGTACACCTATTTATCATGTTTATTGTTTAAATGCAACAAACTTTTACATACCGCTAACTGTTTATTAATGAAAATTTGAATCTCACAAGGGCTGATTAATAAAAAGTGTAGGTACACTGATTAAATAGATACTTCCGAATAGACAGATAACCGGAGAATAATATTGTATAATGTACAATTATTGTCACGTTTATATGAATTATATGATAAATAATTTTTGCTATCATAATATCAATAGCTACATTGTCTACTTTGAATAATTATAAAAATTATATTATATTATTATGTCTGTAAGTAAAGAATTATTGCTTAATATACTGCAGTATTATAGTTACTGTGCAAAACCCTAGAGCGCGCTCTAATACTTGTACAATATTATGATTTACGTAAATATCATAATATTATAACACATAATATTTATGTCTGTTGAAATGTTTAATTTAAGTTTAGTATTGTTTTCTTGATATTAATTTTGACACACGGTTATTAAAAATAAGATTTGTATATGATAAGTTTTTTTTTTTAATAACGTGGGCTTATTGTTTAATTTATGACTAATCCACTTTAACTATTATTTTGTTTCTCTTACGCTCCTACACTAAAAAATTCACATTCGTAATTTCTAAAAATATTTTTCAAATTAGGATATCAAAAAAAAAAAAAAATAATAATAAACGGTAATAAACGGTAATACTTCAAAGACTTTGGTGAGTCCAATCAAGTGACAAAACCAGTCTAATGTCTATAAATAAAACTTAAACAATCATTAGGTATAGGTAACTAAGTTAGCACTTAAAAGTATATCTGAATGTCTCGATTTTCATTTGTAAATTTTCAGATCTCAATAAATATGAAGGTAGTAGGACAGTAGCTATACACTTTACATTTCATATATTAAGTGTTTTTCCTACAAAACAATTAACAATAGGTAGTAAAAACGATTATCATTCTATACTTAACACTTTAGTCACTACTGCTGTAGTAGTAATTTACAAAACCACGAATTATAAATATAATATATATTATTCATTTATATTTTATGGTTTGACCAAATAATACATGTATGTACCTTAATAATTATTACAGTACTACACTAGTATAACATAATATTTTTCCACCATAATATGTCGATAATATGATATATGGAATGAACCATCAACCACTACTACAGTTTAACAGTTGTACATTAAACGTCATATTATCTTAACATGTATGCATAATATAAACAATTTTGTTATGATGGACGGGAAAAACTTTAAAAACTATTATTGCAGTTTTATATCTAGTCACCATAAATATATGGAACTGCAGTACAGCACCTCAAACATTTATAAATAAGAAGTCAATAAATTGTATGATATATATTATTTATTAGTATCAAATTAGATTGCGTGTGGTGGTTTTGTTTTGCAATCGATGCCGCTTGCCCTAAACTCGTTTATATCGCATTAGAAAGGGGTGAAAAGGATTTAAGAGTATAAAATGTAATAAAATCGATATCGTACTGGGGACATTAATGACGACGATAATACATATTGGCTATATACATGTATATGGTACAAAATATTAATTATTACGTGGTGTGATAGCTTATACAGTAGTTATACTTAAACTATTTTAGACTCGGTGGTCATCTTCAATAAACGTAGGTACCTACACATAATTAAAAATCATGTTATACCTGCTAGGACAGTAGGATAAAATATACATTGTATAAAGAAAAAATAATATTAATAGGAATGAATTATATATATATAATATATAGGTATAGATTATAGAACATATATCTTTATTTTTTCGCGGGTGAATTCATGGTACATAATTTAGTAGTATACTTGTATGGCACCTAATATTATAGAAATAATATGTAGTAATGTCGATAACGATGTGTCTATTATGCAGGAATGCGCTTTATTAATTTATTATATACGTATCTAGCAGCCGTCGAATCATCAACCGATCGAAAATGACGCTACAAATTGTAGATTATCAGTGACAATATTTTATCTCAGTTTTTTTTCATGGCAATGGTAGTTCAGTAGTTGTAAAGACAACGATGAGCTCGTTAAAATGTAATCGTCTTATTTGTTAGCATTCAACATTTACGATCTACCTAGTCCAGTCCGACTATTCTAGCACCAGTCTCATATTGACGGTTTCACGGTTGAAATATTATTGTGAACAACAAACTCATTTCCACCGATATAATTTGATATTTCATGGATTATAATGGTATATTTGAACCTATATATAATACAGTGCAGTCAATCTTGTTCTATACAACTTTGTTGTTTAATTGTTAAACATGAAAAGGATGGGCCACATAAACAATTATTTCGATACTGCAGCAGTAGCAGCTGCTGCTGTTGAGCTGTATCGACATCGGTGATACCTATGCCTACTCGTAAACAATAAAATCAATCAATAATATTATTGCAAATTTTAAGTACCTATATAAACTGTTACGCTCTGCCTGCACCTCTCACCTGGTGCAGTGTACGACGTCCGATCCACACCCTTCACGGTTAGCCATGGTAATGCAATCGCCGTCACATGTCACACACAATATATATATATTACTTCTCGCACGGAAACTTTTCACGAAGTAAGCACCGGTAATTACCGTGGCGTGTTTGGTTTTATTAGATTAACTCGATCGTAACAGCGACGACGCCACCGCGCCGCCGCTACTGCCACTGCCACTGCCACTGCATTCACCTCCGTCGTTGGATCGTCACGCGCGCTCGTCCTTTCGAGAGAGGGTTTCAATATAGAATTTGGCACGGGTATAAAATCCGAAGGTTAGGTAACCTAACCTAACTCCAGATGTCATAATATTACGTATATTACTATAGGTACATAAACAACAATTTGTAATAATTTTATTTTGATAGTATACATTTTAAAAGTGTCATAATATTATATAATATTATACCTACAACTGATGCCGTAAACAGAATTTAACTTTGATCTCTTTGAAGTTTTTCGAATGTTTCAATTAATTTTACCCATATTGTATATACAATTTCAATTTTTAATCCATCCAGTTTATGTTCTCCACAGAAGTGATTATGCTATAACGAGATGAATAAATTTCCCCTTTACAGGTCCCTGCAGCATATATCTTGTCTAGCAATTTGAATTTAATATTTTGATTTATTAACTAAAATCTGATATATGTACTCAACGTATATCGCAGTTAATATTCATGTCATTCGCACGCAACATTTTTAATTTTCGTTGGAGTGACAGATATTTTACTATATATACCTACCTACCAAGCGTATAATTGTTTTTATGGAATTTATTTTGATTACAACTGATAGAGCTAATAGAAAGTAGAGATAATTCATATTTATGTAACTCTCACAGTAAATTAAAATTAACAATTTTATTAATAACTTTTTTTTTTTGATCATTATAATAATGGAAAATAATCCTGGCACCACGGTTATGTTTAAATATCGTTTAATTATATAATATGTCAATATGAACTCTATATACACACCCCATTATTTTAGAGGAGAGAAAATCAACTATTCGCATATTACATTCCCATAACATATTATGACCCACCACTTCAAAAATATTAAGTAGGTACCTATACATGTAGCCTTGTGACCGCAATGGTCATCATTCATTGTTTAGACTTAGAACAGAAAAGGTAACTCAAACTTATTTGAGGCGTAAATTTTCCGTGGGTAGGAATGTAGGATTGTTCTCCAGGTGACCATTTTTTTGTTGCTAATTTTAAAACGAAGCGTTGGACGGATAATAATGGTATTATTGGGCCACTGGTTGCCCACCCCTGATTTAGAGGGTTGAACAACATTTTAATTAATTTCATTTTAGGAAAAAAAGATAATTAATGTCGTGATAATAGATATTATCATTTATTATATGCCATAAGGTTGTAATTGTGAGTAATCGTATCATGAGTAACAAGCTTAATGAATAATTTAATTAAATAATAAAATAAACGCGTGTTTGTGAATAAGGAAATATTATATAGGAGTGCAGCGTGACAGTAAATAGATGCACAACAAGAATTCCTATCACTAAACAAAATTTAGTTGAATAAATTGGTATATATATACCTAGTGAAAATATGATGTAGGTACATCCAATAATATTATTGAAGTTATAGTCAAAAACGGTTTTATTTCTAAAAATGTAATATATAACTATATAAGTACCTAGGGTTTTATAGATTCAAAATGTAAACCATAATAATATCTTACATATAGGTACCTGCAGGTTAGGTTGATTTAAATAAAAATTCAAGCTACAGTAAAAAAACTTCATAATTCATTTAACATTTTAACACAAGTTTCAGATTAAAACGCCTCACTCCTAGAGCACATCACAAACGAACAATTAATTTAAACAATGACGTATGAATAATCCAGATATTGCGCGCTACTTCAATTCGTAATTTATATTACCACTATAGTCTGTAATGAATGTAATGTTTTTATTAATGCAATTATAAATTATAAAGCATTAAAAATAAGAATTACCTACGTGTTAAGCCAATACAAAAACGCAGTTGGTAAATTCGCGGGGATTTTGTAAACCTGGAGTTCGTTGATGGATTGTAATCACGCGACATGGTATATGTAACTATGTAAGTCGCAGTATGTACATAGGTTTCGAGTTAATTCTAACACGCAAACTGTTTGCTAATTATTGAGCATTTAAATGTGCATTAATAATAAATAACGAAAAATAAAATTTTAAAAAGCGGGTCACTAACGTTGCAGGTCATAAACACTATTAAACAACTTTAATAATAATCAATGGCTTTATTAAATGCAATGTATATTATTATGTAGGCAAATAATATATTAGGTACCAAGTTTCTATTCTTTAAAAATAGTAACATGTATAACCCTTAAATTAATTGCTTAAGCGCACGTCGTATAAAAAGGTTATGCCAATAATGAAAATTCGCATAAATATTTTTAAGTACCTATGCCTAATACCTACTCACGCTATAAATACTAACTATACACAAATAAACCAAATATTATTCCTCTGCATCAAATATGTAAATAGACAGATTACAATGTAATTCTTATTTTTTTTTTATAGGAAATATACAACCTATACAACTATAGCACATTAAGTATATATGACTGTGAGGTAAGGAATAAAAAAAAACACTATTGTGGTCGAGTGATGAAGAAGCCAACTATTATAGTGACACTATAGATAGCTTAGGATTGATACGTTTAACTGTTAGAAGATTATGTTAAAATATCATGAAATTATTTTCTTTTAAGTCCATGACGTGAATTTCCAGAAATGTAAAAGATAAGATAAGAGCGATTTAAAGCAATGCCGAAATTAATTTTGCTGGTTTTCGAATCTATATTAAAGAAAGTTTATTAAAGATGTCTGCTTCTTCCTCAATTGTTTTACTGCCTAGATCGTTGTCAGGTTAGAGACAAGGAAGTTTGTAATATTGCGAAATATGATATTTTGGAATGCTTGAATTTTGTTTAAACTTGATCTCTTAGCCGATTCCTTAAGTTATATCAGACCAAATATAACTGATTGAATGGGCATATTAAATTTATTTATTGTTTCGTCAATATGAAGTTTTAACACTTTGACTTTAGCTTAACTATTAGATTGATTTGTTGATTCAGAATATTTTAAAATTCAAGACGGCCAGACAGCAGTTATATAGATAAAGTCTATATACCTATAGGGAGTCAAATAAATTATAAGAATTTAAATTCAAAATATTATTATATAGTTAAACAGTATACATTTCCAGGTATTTTGTTAAATATCTAATATATCAGGTTTTTTCTTCCGAAAATAATGACAGTACTTACATTCAAATTATTTGTGTTGAAAAAATTATATAAAACGATGCCACAGGGGTTGTTTGCGCGACATGCCCAAGATAATTGTGCTTCGCATAAAAACCACCACCAATAATACAATTGTTTTTAACTGGATATTTCAGTTATCCACAGTACCTAAACGTTGCATTCGAAATATTATGATGCAGAAGAGAATATAACACTCATATAGTAGTAAAATAGTATATTATTTAGTTTAATTAATACACAATTAGTACACGATTGTAGGGTAAAATGTTTAAAATAATATAAGTTTTATAAGCGTATTCAGATTTGTTAATGTGATAATAACCCTAATGGCATTTGTTTAATTAATAATAAACTATAGTATTGATTATTATTTACCTGGGGTTTTTGGTGAACTGCCATACACCTATATGAATAATATTATTATTATTATTATTTTTTCTTTTGACGCCTGACAAGCAATTTTTTTTAAATTTTACAGTTATACAATTAAAGTTAAATTTGATAAATGAGTAGGTATAGAGATTGATTTATATGGTATGATGCATGAATTAAGGTTCAATACAAATAAAAGGGTCATAGAACCATTTTAAATTAATATAATAGGTATATTAGAATTTTTCACTATGACTATATATAGTTTAAGTGTTCTATGAATGGGATGGATGTGGCCTTAAGAAGTTGTGTGAGTAGGTACAGAAAATAGTTAGTGTCTTTTAGCATTGATGGTGCACTATGGCCCATGGACCATTAATTATGGTACCATACATTAAACTAATATATAAGTAATACATTACCTATGCCTTGACGCGTTATAGTTATATAGGTACTCTTATTTTAAATTTAAAAATAAAATAATAATTGTACATAATATTTTGTTATAATTTAGTAAGTACTCGTATAGGACTTTGGACTTTTCGTCACTGTGTAATTTTGTATATTATTTACTGTATCTTTACAGTTCAATTTTCAAAATACTTAGATTCATTTTAAGCTATTTATACCATATAACCTATTGGCTTTTCTCAACATTTTATACGGTACGTTGGTTATGACTTATAACTTATAAGTATTAAGTTATAAGTTATAAGTGTTATATTAACAGCTAGTAATTTTATATAAAATAATATTACTATATAATATATTATGCAATTTATTTTTGGGAAATTATTCTATATGATTCAACCTACCATTTACTAATAATAGCAGTTTAAATGTATAGGTAATAAAATATAGGCTGTCTGTTGGTTTCTGCTCAAAATATTTTTAAATTTGAATTGTTGTTTCATATAAAAAAATCATAAAGTAATAATATTAATACCTTCTATAAATAGTATTATTTTACTTTATGTATAATGTATATTTATAATATAATATATTATGTTATTGAACTTAATAAAAATGCGTGAAAGAGAATTATTTAAAATTACGTGGAACATTTTATTTAAAACATTGATTATGGCCATGTGACCAGCTTGTTTTTGTTTCAAATTATAATTTTGCACCGAACCAATATTAATTATTATATGCCAATCAAATTTTATATTAGTCAGTTTATTATTGTTTATTTATAATTATTTATCGGTATAAAACGTATCATATTTACGAAAAATATGAAATTTTAGTACGTACCTATAGGTGAAATTACTAGTGAAATTCGATGAAATGTTATGAGTAGGTATAGGACGTAGTTACTAGTTTCCAATGAAATCGTATTAAAGAAACGCGTTCAAGCCAACAACAATACAATATTACAATATATATTATATTATGATAAAATACATTCTGTAATTATTTTTTAATTTTACTATTTTATTTTAAGCGTAATAGCGTGAAAAGTTAGAATTTTAATACAAAGTGATCTAAATGAACGTATACCTACCTAGTTGATTTTTTTTTGTGCGTATCGCATATACAAATATCATTCCAAACAGTTTGTGTACATATTATTGCGTTCTTTAAACATCTCTTCAAAATAAATTAAACCCTATCCTTCAGCAGTTTAACTTTTGGTTTCTTTTCATTCAAAACCCTATAATAATGGGGTTTTAGAGTTTGAGATAAACATTGTTATTAAAACAAAATGGCTGACCGCAGCGGGTCGGGCGATGGAAACGGAGACGAATGCAACTTATTCCGTAACTACGACTACTATATATAATATAGATACTCTTTACTCACCGCAGTAATCAAAAGAAACTTGAGACGTAAACGTCAAATGGGTGATTTTTAATAAAATGAACTCCAACGGGCTACGATCCGCTTAAGTAAACACACGGCTGGTTAAGATTGAAAAAACGACAAATCATGATTTCACCCTTGTACTTCTGTATTTCCCTCGTTTTTCAACCAAAGCCGATTCGGAAATGTATGTAGGTTTTTGCGCACACGCGTCTTTTTAAAAAATAAAAAGGTTAAGTGATGAAAAACATGTTATACATAACATTACATTATGCATGTTATATGTATTTAGCTCCTCGTTTACGTATATTATTTTTCTAAGGTGTAATATGGTGACTTTGAGTTTAGACAATGAAATTGCGTTACGTACTATGGTTACTATGATATACTTGGAATGGTTTAACAATGAAAATATATATAATCTGTGCAATAAATATTTTAAGATTTCCTTTTTAAATAAAATAAAAATAAAAATGTTAAAAAATGTAAATAATATAAACAAAGTTAATTAGCCGTGGTTAACAACAGCGACTGAAAATTAGCTTACTTACCGTCATTAATATTGAGCTTCTTAACGCATTTAAAAGTTATGTATATGACTTAATCATATATAGGGATGACCGATGAGCAATAAATTATATAAAATATAATATTTAGATCGAAGATTTTCGTTGTTCTACAATGCACTAAATAAGCTCCTAAATAATTTTAAATAAAAATCAACTACAATATAGTCATGAAATGATAAGGTATATTCGGATGACGAGTGATATACAATCATAGGTTAAAGGTAAATCGTCTAAATCTACAACGATTTGCGCCCAAATTTATTTATAATGCTGACTTTCAATTTTAAAATAATAATTATAAACTATTGAAACATATAATGACAATTATGGAATAACGCTATTAAAATCTTTACGGTTTAACAATAAATGACGTGTTTTCATTATCTCTGTACTTGCAGGTCGTAGTTAACTGAGTATATAATATAATAAAGAATATATAGACTGCACAATATGCACGTATATATATATTAACTCCGACAGCTCGACGTATCAATATAGGGGTGTCCGGGTGTATACTGTAAAGTGTACAGCGTTAAATTAATTTCTATCGGACAAAAACGATGATCAAAAGTAGAGTTGTAACAAATATCAAGTAATATACATAATTTGAAAATGAAAAATGTAATTAAAATGTAGGTTGCATATATTTTTAATCAGAGTGCAATCTTAACCACTACCAATATTGTTCGGTATTAAATTTAAGTTAATATAGTGTAGAATAAACGCCATAACATTATTATAATCCAATGACAAATTGGACAATTCTACAAGAAGTCCATTGTATAAGAATTGTTTTTGTCATTTTAAACAGATTCTTTAATTCTTATTTACGTCCTTTATCTTTATGGTTGAACCTCTCGACAGTAATCTCGGATTAAAACTAAATTTATAAGGGTCATATACCCTTCGTTTAGCTGTTACACTGCGTTACTTTTCTATTGTTCCAGTAGTATTTCAGCCAACATATTTTACATCACTAAAGGCAAATAAAACGGCGTAGGTATAATCAATTAATTGATTAGGTGCATTTAATCGTGTACCTACCACATACAGGATGCAGTTATAAGAACATTGTGTTCATAATTCGAGAAAGACATTTACTTGATAAAAAGTATTTATTTTTTTTAAGGTACTTATAATATATTCTTATTTAGAACAATAAGCAAATGTGAGAGAGAGGAGTTACATGTGAAGCTTTTGAGGGAAGAAGCCACCCGTTAGTGACACTATCTATTTTGAGTTTTTAATAAAAGTTAACTTTAAAATATAGCAATTCAAATATAGTTAAACTGATTCATTATTATAAATTATAATGTTAAATTTTTAAATGTATCGACGTTATAGCTTAACTTTTTTACACAATTTATATATCAATATACTATGAATAAACACACTTGAAATATTTTTAACAATACACGATACCTATTTAAAGTAATAATAAACCAAAAATGGATGATTTGATTTTAAATGTAAGTATATCATTAGGTATTTAAATGTTATTTAGAATTTATACTGCGTGAATACTTTCCTGCTATTATGCAACTAATTATATATTTTATTATAAAAAGTTAGCCGTTGTCAGTGAAACCGTGTTGAATTGTTTAATGGGTATCTGATTTTACTTTTCATTAAATTAAAATCCAATGGTTTTGGTTACTCATCGGCGTAATCACTCTGTATACCTATAAGAGGGGAGATATAGTTTTAATTTAAGCCTTAAGGATTTAATAAAATACAACCCTGTAAAACGGTTGTGTGCGTGGAGACAGTAAACTGTCATTTTGGCGAGGTGGAGGCGGAGGGACTGCAAAAGTGGTGGTGAAATGAAAACAGAGTTTACCCTGCAGCACATCAGTGACTGTGGTGAGATGGGAAGGGTGATGGTTTTATGGCCTGGAGACTAGATAGGCTGGCTGCTTCTAGAAGCTTTTTCATCCAGATGACTTGGTTTTGGGGATCCCCTCAAAGGTCTATCAAAGGCCGGTGTCCTGTGCGCTGGTTGTTTTTCCGGTTCTGGGAAAAGCTAATAAAATGCTAATTCAGTGTTTGCCGCCCAGTAATGAAGAAGTTTTAAGCGGGCCAACCGGCGGTGGCGGTGCTACTGCCAGTTTTCCTTTCGCATCTCTATATATATATATATTTATATATTTCCACGTACCTATAGGGTGGGTAGATGATCGGGCGCGGGGGACAGATGTCGTGCCAAGTGGGGGAGTGGGTGCTGGGTAGAACAGTGCAAATGTGCTAAATTAAGAATCTCTGAACACAGCCCTTTGCTATAGACCAAATGATTTTAATTAATTGGGTTTGGTGCTGTTTATATTATACACGCCCACGCCTCTCGCTCTAGTACAATGTTTAGTTGGGAAATTCTCTTGCCGCAGTATCTAACAAATGGATTTAAATATGGCAACGTCCCAGGATAAATTAAGTGGGTTCTGTTTGAGCACTAACGATTTTCGGTCGAAATTCATTTATATATTATATAAAGGTGCACTAACTGCGCTGTAGTAGAGTTCTACGGAATGCGTGATACGGGAGCTTGTGTGTTTATTCTGCTGATAATCAAAGTGGGATCTTATTAATTTTAGGTAAATGTAAAAATTATAATGCTATACACCTCCAGTTAATGAGTACCGAAACTTGAAAACTACATAAAAAATAAAATTACACCAGACAATCATAAATATTCGCATAAACGTTACATTGTTATACTATACTACGAGTGCAACGAGATATTATTTTTAATTATTTTGGTTTGTGAGCTTACCGCATTCAAAATTTCCGATTTTCGCTATATATGGTTTAAATTTCCAAATATCGATATTATAATTGTTCGTATAAGAAAAATGTATAGATTATACGTATATTTTTTAAATAAACGCTATGATATGGTTTTTTCATTTAATTCAATTTGACAGTATAGAGGTGCCTATTTAATGCACTGCAATATTAATTATGACAACCACAGCGTGCTTACTGAAAATATTACCATACTTTAGTTTCAACAATGATAATTTACATGTTTGCTTTATTCGACGTTGGCATGCAAGGGTGCCGATGCCGGTATTCACTGGTCAGTGGTCAGCAACGCGTATTTTCATGATAGAAAAGAAAAATTTCAAATGACTAGCTCAATATAATCAAAAACAATATTTATGAAATGACAATAATTTTATACAATAATATTCCGAGAACAACAAAACCTCTAATATCTATTTTCTAATAATTCTTATGGATATAACTTATAATATATTTAGATGCACAATAAATTATAATACTATTATTTTATATTATAATATATACGATTTATGTACAATATCCAATTATGTATAATAATATGTATAGGTATATGCATAAATATATGTAAATACACGAGCGAATTCCGAATGCACTGGTTTTCAGTGTACCTATAGGTAGTACAGTACCTACATTTTGAAACAATAATAAAATTAATAATAGGCATATATTTATTTACGATTACAATGTTTCATAAATGTTACCATTCGCTTGGTAACCGTCAACTTTAAGAATAATAACAATAATAATATTCATATTATTTCAATATAAAATTATTCCTGGTTAGTATACATAATATGAAATGTATGGAATGTGAAAGTGGGCGTGTACGACTACTGCGTGTGACGGAATCTACTCAGAAATAATTCGTTCATAACGCCGTGACATCGAAATCAAATCTTGACGGCGTTGATTAGTATACAGTAGTCGTATTGTTGTGTTATCCGAACGGTTATTATTATTAATTATTATTGGTATTTTACATGTAATAAAACTACGACCCTTGACAACGATATCAGTCGTGTGCGGGGGTACATAATAATGATCCGGACTCCGGAGTTATACTGATGCAAATAATGTTATGTTCATTTTATATTTTATATGCATACGTTTCACACAGTATACATTTTACTATAAGTTTACGTAATATATTTTCGGGAATTAGAACAAAAAATCGTATTACCTAGTGTTCCGCATAGCATAGATACGAAGTTTCTTAACCATTAAATATAACTGTTGAAAATATTAAGGACTTGTTCAAAATGCAATACCACATGTTTCCGATTTGAAAACGAACTGCTCATTTGATTGTTATTTTTTTTATAATATTTTTTGTACATAGGTTATATATATAATACAAACATAATGTGCATATTTTGCCATTGACAATTATTGAAGTGTTTTTTTTCGATATTGTGTACATATATGCGTAGTACGTAAATACGTGCATATTAACAATTTTTTTTGCATATGAACCCGGGACTTAATAAAAATATTATTATTATTATTATTATTATTGTTATTATTGTTATTCTCGTTACGGTGGTATACCTAGGTACATAGAAGTATCGCGGGGGGGATCTAGACCATTTGCATTCCTTTCGTGATGGACTCGACGTGCTCCTTAGCCTTGAGCCTAAGTACAGCTATGGACGATGTCCTGGGGTCGGCAGTGGACACCGCGGACGATGAAGACGTGGACATCGACGACGACGACGTTGGCGTGGCGATGGTGATCTGCTGTTGCGGTGATGGCGGCGACTTCTGTGCGGACGACGGTGGGCCGCAGTGCACCACCGGTGGCGTCAGGTAGCTCGGGTAACCCGTCTGCGGGTGTGACAAGAAACCTGGTAACGCGGACAGCAGCGGCGGTGACAGCCAAGGGTCGACGGGCAGCGCCAGGCTGGACCCGGGCATCCGGCTAAGCGAACCGGTCATCGTCGAGTGCACGTAGTCGTTCAGGCCCAGTCTTGCCGCCTCCATCTTCTCCTGTCTGCGCCACTTGGCCCTCCGGTTCTGGAACCACACCTGCGAACACGCACGCAAACGATGGACGGCTATTTAATATTTTTAACTATATAGTTTGTTTTTCGTACATTGTTAGTTACAACATAAGGGCAGGTACCTTAAGGTATAGATTGCATATTAATGTTGTATAGTTATCTCACTCGTGTATAGGTAATTGCAGGTTTTGGTCGTGTGGGGAGGGGACGCGCCACTCTGTTTTTTCACTCAGATATTATTATTTACCTTCCGATCATGATTACATTTATTTATACTTCTAATAAAAGTAAATGTACCTATATATAGAAAAAGGTCAGGCCTGTGAATAATGGTAATTGGCTATCATCAGATGGGTTGACGGCGACGGACAAGTGCACGAGCGAACAGTTAACATAATAACATGGATGAGTAAAGATGAGTTATCAATGATTAAAAAATGATGGGTTATTCTCGTCAGCCGTACCCTGAAGGAGGGAAATATGACAGTTGCGAAATCCGAAAAGTCACTAGAGTAAAAAAGCACCTTTAGATTAGGTATAGATAGTTTTGTTACCTACTCAAGTTTTATGATATGGTAATATAAGTTATATTTTATTCCACGTATCTTTGACCATAGCAGTACGGTTATAATGCTCTGCCTCTGCAGCGTATACCATATACATATAAGAATTAAAAATCATGATGAAAATGTAATACATATATTATTATATAAGAATTATACTTTTATTCATCGTTGTAGTAGGTATATGACCAATTTTAGAAACGGCTATTGCTATTTATATATTAATATTTTATCATGAATAGGTAGGTACTTAAAAACTATTATGACAGTATGATACTATTATATCATTGTATGACTTAGAAAATATAATATAGCTGGCAATGCATATATCAAATATCAATCTACCTAACGATTAAATCTAAAAATCTCATGTCATCAACTAAGTCCCCGTCCAATGTGACCCTATATAATATACATTTTATAATATTGGATTTTCCGTGTTCCGGCGATGAAATCGTCTAGCTGGAGCGGTGTGTTTTCGTCTGGATGGATTCAAAGAAAAGCAGGAAGCGATAAAACGTTATTACTTTAATGTAGGTATATTTACTATTCAACATAGGTAGGTACCTATACTTACAACACATTACGTCATATGGTACAAACGTGAATAGCAAAAAATAATAAATTAATATTTATAAAAAGGATTGCAAAGAGTCTGGCAAAGACATATTCGCTAGAAAAGACGCAGGTATAACATTGTTATAAATATATTTACTGCATCTTTATATGCACACATAATACATATATTATAATAAATAAAGTATACAATATTATATAATGAATTTCTTGGCTCGTAGCAATAAGCTGGTCTCTGGGAATAGCGATAAGATCAGTGGAGTAGAGGAAGCGGGGAAATCAGCAAAAAAAAAAGCATGTCTCGCACCTTGCCGACAACCCATGGGGCTCGAAAGAAAATGATTTTTATTATTATTATTGTCGTAAACGTGCAGGTTAGGATGAGGTGAAGGAAAAATAGCATAAAAATGAAAGTAAACTTAATAAAGCAAGGCAAGGGAAACCAGCATGACCGTCGCATGGAAAAAATAAACAAAATGTGTATGAAGAGAAATACAAAATACCTTCGGTAACTCAATTTATATCCATTTTTCTAGAGCGTAACTCGATTTACCGATTACTGGGACGTAAAACGTTCTCAATGCGACCAGCGTAAATATTATATACTTTTACCCGTTTTTATTTTTTAAGGTTGAAAAGAAAATTGACGTTTACAATAAGGGCGAAAAGTCTTTGATGTTTCCGTATGTACTATATAGGTAAACTTGATGCACAATATTTTTCTCATTATTCAATTCAAATTTCATAAAAAAAAAAAAAACATAGCCATTTTGTGATTTATTAATCAAATAGCTTTTTTTTTTATAGTGACTGAGAATATACTTAATATATATACATAGTGCCTATATAGGTTTTATTCAATCACGGGCGTTGCATAAGACGACGAAAACAAATTATAATAGTCTTGCGAAAAAAAATATTCAGTTTTTTCTCACGTCATTACGACGACCACAGATTTAATACAATTTTGTTTAAATATACCAGGAATTGTATTTATATATATACGGAAACAAGTCACTATAGTAAGGCCTAATCACCATTTACAAGATGCAAAGGTTATTTGGTTAGGGGATGTATTTTCGTTTTGTTTATTTTCAGCGCTAAAATATATCTTCAGACAACCTACAACAATGTTTTAACTTTTAAGTAATATATAATATTAGATTAAAGATTCGGAATCAATGGAATCATGTTGACGTAGTCTACGTGACTAAAAAAACGATTTTGCTGTATTATATGCACTTTTAAATACCAAGTATTAAGTAGTTAATATATTATAACGTTTTAGTAACACGCCAGTACCTATAACGTTTGTTGAAAGGATTCGATGTATCACATAAACATAATCATGATATTCCCTGCTTTACCCTCGGTATATGTGTTGCGTGTGCTGCGTAGTATCTGCATGCAATTTTATATTAGATTAGGGGGGGGGCTTTGGGCGTTATAGGCTACTCACGATTCTGCCCTGCAGTATAATGTTCTCATTATCAGCTACTGCGCATTTCACTTCGTAAGTACACGATTTAGAATCCCTGCATATATCAAGTACGACAGACTCAGAGTAAGGAAATACGGGGTATCTATTAACTTAAACATATCATATATTTTATAGGTATCGCATAATTTCTCTCCATTTTTTATGTAGGTATAGGTAATTTATATATTGAGTAAAAACCATGAATAATATGCTATACCTATTCAATTATTCAAATAACAAAATTCTCTGAAAAAATAAACAAGTGTGTTTTGTTATAAGCAGTGAAATTAAAAATATTTTGCTTGATTGATTATTTGATTTAAATGTATGATATAATATGTATTTTGGACACTTTTTGCAAGACACATAATTTGTTTTTACTTTTAATACAATAAAATAAAATTTTAAAATAAATTAACAACCGGCAGTATTTCAACCATTTTTATACGGAATTTTTTATATAGAGTTAACCAAGTAAGAAGAAAATTATGAACCGTGGGTGGTGCTAATAGTACCTATGATAAATACTATAAGGAAAATTAACGTTCAATAATAGTTCACGTCATGACATAAATTCGTAATGTTATCAACCGATCGATTAATTATTACGGAAATTCATTCTTCGACTATTCGTGATACGACGACAACGAGCGTTCTCAAATAATTAAAATAATAATTATTTTTTTGAAAAAATTGCCACCAACAATTGTCGTTGTAATACATTTTATTATACCACATTTTATTACAATACATATATATATGTGTGTGTGTGTGTGCGTGGGTATAGTATATAATAGGTATATAATGTAGTGCATGCGCAGCGGCGACGGCAGTTGGTCGGAAAGGGTTCATCTCAGCGAGGGGCATTTGATTATGTGTGTTTTTCTCTCTTTCGTTATCTGATTTCGTTATAATAACAGAATATAATGTCACGTTAAAAGGGTCTGTCGCGATTAGGGTCGGCCAAGAGTTTTTATTAAACGAGCTTCAATATAATGGAATAAAACGCGCGACAATATAATATTATATTATTTTATAATAGCCCGTCGCCGAGTAAATACGAACACCGGTTTTTGGGCCACGGACGATAGAGGGTGAAAAAATTGTGTTTTTTTTTTTTGAGTCTACTATTAATGGGCACGAGGAGGGTACAAGAGTCGTCGGCGGCACTCGAGTACGTAGGTACAACACAACGCTGACGCACACATTGCAACAGCTCACACACGCGCTCGTTCAAATATATTTTCGCGTATATATAGGTACCCAACCTCTTCAGCGCCGACACGATCTCGCGAATATTCGGAAATTCAAAACTATTAACTGTAAGTACCAACCGATACAAAAACAATTTTTTTTTTATTTTAAAAAACATCGGTACGAATTCCATCATGCGAAATCGTTGCGTCCCGCACTCGCCCCCCCCCCTCAAAATCCCAACCCCAAACTGTATTATAACTTCACTATCACCGCCGCGTCACTCATCGCTATAAGAATATAGATTTTCGCCGTCGTATCTGACGTGCAATATACCTATACACTATGTCTTTTATGCTATTATTATAATACACCGGACAGATATAGGTATCTTGTATCGTTAAATAATATACTATAGGTACCCATAATACTTGGTTATCAGTATACGGTAACAATAATAACCATAAAGACGACCTACACGTATAACATTATTTAATGTATTATTTTTTACAAGCCCCACGTGCAGTGTATTATATCATCGGCACGTCGATCTGCCGTTCAGATTACTCACGGCTTGATCGTATTATCTTATTATGTCTTACGTGTATTTATAATATATATATATATCTTATAGTATAATACGACACAACCGTATCGCGTTACGGCCTGTACGCCCATATTAGCACCGATAGGTACACACGCCGTCGACGGCCGTTTACGTTCAAATCCAAACCGACACCGCGAAAATACGGTTGCAACGCTGCACCACGTTCATTATGTTATAATAATAATAGTAAATAATACCTGTTATAGGCTGTACAGAGTGATAGCAAGATGATTTCGTTCTCCTGTTCCAAATATCTCTTTGCTCTCTCTCTCCCGTCGGGCCTTTCTCAAAATCATAGTACGACTATACTCCCTAACCAAGGTATAGCGTTATAATTATACTTCGTGTATCGCGTATAGGTACCTAACGTTGGGCGTCTTGAATCCGCTATATATATATATATATATACGAAGATAATATTATTGTAAACACCTTTATAATAGTAGGCAAGTAGAACATACATCGGGGAAATTGGTATGTACAGTGTACACACTACACTATCATATTATATAAGAGACGATCTGACTGGCGTTGAAGTGAACGTGGAAAAAAAAATGAGAGAAAATAACTTTTTCTGTTTGCAGAGAAGCCGAGACAAAAAACGACAGGCGCAATAAAGGTTGCACCCGCGTTACGTTAAATGTGTTCGATGGTGCAAGCCGTCGACCCGCAGCACAGTTAATGTACTTTTTAAAATTCAATTTATGTCGATTCGGATTTAATAATATAAGAACGATGGAAAAAAATTATTAACCGATAACCGGATGAAAAAGTCTAGATTAATGTAATTCTTTTCATATTATTTACGGATACCCGAGGTAAATACTAAGCGGAAAAACTGGCGGTAGTTTGATAATAGTCAACCGTGGTTTTTTTTTCTTTAATGCAAATAAAAGTCCATTATAAAATGCAATTATTTTTTTAGAAGTTTAAAATAATTACGCTTTTAAATTTAAAATTTTTTTCCACAAGTAATTTAATTAAATTTTACTGAAAAGTGTTTTTCACAAGTGCGTACAATGTCCTATTTGAAACTATAGGACATAATCGACATAGGTACATAACATTATTATAACATTATACAGACTGTTGTAAATGCATCCTATTACACTATACTGCATAATGTATAATATATTTAACGACACCTAATAGTTTTAAAGAGTTCCTAATCAATAAATACATTAATTTTGTTAAAATGATGATTAAGAGTGTAATATTTTATTTCTCATTGTGAAAATGTACATGAAAAGGTCACATATACGGTTTAATTACAACAGCTCTTGCAAACACGCACTTTGAAGCTAATATCTTGTATATAATTGTGTACCTAGTTATAGCACTACGAATTATCAAGTGTTTCAATTTGATTGACACGTTAGACGCATTCATCAATAAACGTCTGGGGTTAAATGTAATGGCTAATCGAGTTTTTGGACAAAACAATTTACCGGCCGTGAGAGAAAAACAAGCTGCTTCACAGACGCGCAAATGGTCTTAAACCCTTTTTCAATTTTCGTCCAATTGATTTCACTCACGTTGGCAGACAGCTAATTTTGGGTTGTTTCAAAAACTAGCAAACATAAGTGCACTAAATTTATATACAGTTACACCTAAAGTTATACCGCCCAAACAGTGGTGCTAAACAATAAACTATATATTATGTACTCATGAGTTCAAAAGAAATAGCTTTTAAATGCAATTAACAAATTGTTATTATAAATATGACCCTTTTTTTTATATATAATTGACAGTAATCATATAATATTTAAAAAAATTTAAAGTCTCTAAGAATAAAAGCTATGACTTAGTTAGTTAATTACACTTTCTGTAGTCATCTCTTTCTGCTACATTCTGTATAATAATACATGTATGTTATGTTTAATATTTAATGCACTTATTACAGCTTTGTAAAAATTAATTGGTTGACACTTTCGAAAGATGAACTGTGTGTTAGATATTGACATTTTGAGGTATACCTGGCTATATTATCTACTGTATATTATCGTAAATTGTAATGTACATTATTATACAATATTATACAATATAGGTATAATTTAAAATGTAGTGTAGGTACTTATTTGAAAGGTTAATATTAAAAAAAATAATAGTAAATATTCTAATTTGTTACATGAAGTTATTTTAAAATGTACACATGCATGGTAACTATTAACCTACGTAAATAATATATACATATATATCATTCGTGTTATTTAAAATGCATAAAGCACCTGTGTGGACACGTCTTATGTACCCAGACTATTACTAGTTTAGTTTTTTTACAATATATTTACTCATGTCTCTTGAAGTACTATATAAGTAGGTACTTGTGTGTTATGTGGACGTGTTAAACACTCTACTCACTTTCTACAAAACTGCTGCAGCCTAATATTAATCTATGCAATTTTTTTTTTTTTTAATTAATTATTTCATTATTATAACATGGACTGAGATCAAACCAAAAAAAAACAGGCTATAAAATCTCAACCTAAACCCTTAAAATATTAGGAATCAGATCCTATATTTTTAAACGAAAAATATTGGGTTTTACAATGGTTAATGGTATCTTATGTTGTTTTTACCTCCATGATAATCTATTACGGGCATAAATGCATTGATAAACGAATATTATTTATTTTTTAAAGTTCTTCCAAAGTCATAATATTTAAATTGCTTTTTATATTTTATTTCGGTATATATAATATAAAAGTATATTATTATTTTATGTGTATCAACAATAAATAACAATTAAAACAGTTTTAGAACAGATTTAGTACCGAGTAATATCGGTTTTAATTTAGGTTAATTTATATATTTCAAAAATCCCGTAAAATATTATTATAACATTCTTCGTAAATATTGCATAGATGTAACCGAGTAAAATTCATGTATGGTTGTATAGAAATGAAAAGTAAACTTTTTTCCAAAAATAAAAATAACATTAAAGTTACGAAACTAACATTAATTTAATTTAGTTTTGATTGCAATGTTATCAAAACTTTTTCTTAAAATTATTAAATTTGTTATGTCTATTTACTGTAAATAAAAATAATTTTCAGAATGTTATTATATTATTGTGAAACTTTCATTTATAATGCAATAAAGCTGAGGGGAAAAATAGTAATAATAATAAAATATTAATTTAACGTCGGAGCATTTGTTCATTATTTTATTCCAGGATAATATATTGTTTTAGTTACAGTATTTTGATGATATATTTAATACTGAAAACGCATATTACACACAATATTAAAGGCATATTTAATTTATTTTACGACCAAACTTTTACGTTGGTCTTTGTACCTACACACGAACTGTATTCAACGGATTATAGGTATATATGGTTGGTAAATACTTAATATATATAATATATAATTAAAGTTTAAACATATTACATATAATCAGTTACCTACGTATATTTAACTCATGAACTACCTACATAATAAAACGATTGCTGATATCTGGTGTACATGTGTCCTTTCATAGTTACGCGTGTGAATTGTATTCGATATTATTAACCCTGTGTCCCTGTACACATTTCATTGCATTCAACGACACACAACTGTCATCTATCAAAGAATTGACCGATAAATAAGAATGTCAAGTCGGCACAATAAGTATAAAATATCACGGAGATTGGTCCAGTATAACGAAGACAAACTATTACTGTTAAACTTTTAAAACAACGTTGAGGTATAATGTGCAATACTCGTTGTTCTATAATGACACATTTGGGGGATGATCAGTTTTTAAGAAAATACGATTTACTGATTTAGGCACCTAAGTAGGCTAATCGGTAAAAATCTTATACATTATACTTTTACAGCAATTATTTAAGTCTTTAGTTATTTATTTATTTAAACGAATCCCTATTTCCCTTGGCCACACCATAACTTGAGAACACCTTTACCGATTTCGCTGGTCTTTTTTTGCTTTTATGTTCATAATTGTTAGAACAAGGTTTGTATGAGAGACAATTTATGAAAATCAACCGGGAAATCTGGATGGCAAAAATACAATAGTGGCGCCAGTTGTCTAGCAAAAAAACAAACTAAATAATAATATATTTTTGTTTATTGTAAGTCAAATATATTATATTTGGTCAACACCATATAACTCAGTAAAAATGATATTCTTAACTCTCATTTCTCGATTCCTGTACCGAGAACCTGTACACATGCACATCATAAACAACGTGTTAATAAAATATTCTAAATTATGTACGCACAGACACCACGCCGTGGGGATGGTTATAATATAATATAATCGAACGTTTCCTGACTTACTCACTGATTGATCAATGTAAAGTTTTACCACCATGTAAGTGTGCACTAAGAAAGCATCAACCAAAATTCGCATTTTAAAGTGATGCTTCACTGGTGCTTGCGCGAATATTTTGAGATTTAAGATAATCGATGAATATTTTTAAGTTTTAAACAACATATACACCGAATATAAATAACGAATTGAACAAAGTTTGAATCATATAGAGTTAGCACTATTAACGGGCAACGAAGTGCACAGGATCACCTATGGTATATATAATATTTAAGCGCCCAGATTTTAACAGAATACAATTTAGTAATTTTAAAAAAGACTAGAACTTTAACTGGTTTCTCCTAAACGTTGTACTCTTTATTTTAAAATAAACATGTCACAATTAAACTAAAATAAATAATTAAAACAAGCATAGGTTTAAGCGATTTAAATACAAATATTTTCTATTAAATAAACATCAGTTACGTGCCTATTAAAATATAAGCTTTTTATACGTGTGGATCGAAGACTTACAAATAAATGGTTCTTAACTTTTAAGTATTATTTATATCGTAGATATGTTATATTATACGAAGAAATTAGTTTCAACAATTTGTCATATTTCTCTAAGCGTGATCGAAAAGAAACAAAAATAGGTAGGTAGACCAAATGTAGATATACCTACCTAATACTTACATTATGCATGTATGATAACAATATGAAATATAAACTAATAATTACAAAATTATATGGCTTAGTAACTATAAATAAGTCATATAATTATAAGTTTGCACGAAAGCAAACGTTCGATTAAAATGATTAGCGGGACTGTCATATTATTATGGCACCATAGGAGAACAAAACACCTATATTATTAAGTATTATTATAAATTATAATCATAAAAAAAAATATAATACGAAATCAAATTTTTACTAAATACTCAATGATTAATTTCTTACATAATATTATGTAGCCATGTAAGCATAAGATATAATATAATATTTTCGTACAAACGTCACCGTCAAAGTTCATGTGCAGAGATCGCTTGCGCCCACTTCCGCCCGGTGACTACACACTACTTCCAATATAATACTATATTATACTATATGTACCTAATAATAATATATAATATATTATACAACCGCCACGCTGCGACCCCCCCGCGGTGGCGGTGGACCAGTCTAATATAATGGGAATTAGTTTGTTTCTTGTTTGTTTATGTCAACTTAATAACTGCAATAAGAGCGGAGCCGCCGCCGCCGCCGCACGTGCCGTTCGCACACACTCGCGACCCAAATAGTGGGCGAGAGCGGCGGCTATGGCGAGTGACAAATAGCACGAAATAATATTATATACTTATACATACATATATATATATAATGGTACAAGCACGCAGCATAAAGTAGTAATATAATAATAATGTCAAATCCCATGGACGCCAGAGGCAATGGCTGTGATGTTTGTCGCGCGCGCTCGCCAGCAACCCCGAGGCGATATCGGCCGACGACGCGACGTCGAAAACTGAGCTCTGCGGCGTTATTATTATTTTGGCGTCGCCTATTATGATGTCCCTCGTCGCTGTATCGTATATATAGTTATATATTACACGGCTGGAGGGCGTCGGGCCGACGCGCGTCCCCGTCGATGGCGTTTCTTTTTTTACGATGATTAATATTTTTCAAATCTGATTTGGGAAACGAACATAATATTAATAATGTGAGGTATGTGAAAATTTCAAAATTTGTGAATAATGAACATGAAAATACTTATTACAAATTATACCTGATAAACTGTTTAAAACGCAGCCGGTTCTGAATATAATAGGAAAGGCTATCGTTTCCGAAACATCCAAGGCGATATAGAACAGGAGGTCTTGAAACGAACAGCCTAGTTGAGTGCATTCAATGAGATATTGGGATCTTAAAGGCTCTAGTGCAAGGGCCTTTCGTTAGTACACCCTAAATACTACCAACCAGAACTAGTCTTAAATTTAATATCAAATATCTAATATTCACATCTATAATATTATATTTTTAATTGCGTTCAATTAATAATGATTTGTAATAATTCACCGACAATTATATTATCTATTAACGTTCGCAATTTAATGATTTTGATAAGGCATGTTTTATTCATTCAGAATCTAAGTTACAATACATAATATATGCCAATGACTTTTAATACTATATTGTTATTATATATATTATATATATGTGTACAATATTTTAAATATTAGTACTAAAAAAGAAATCGGTCAATAAAGTAGCATTTAAAATATGCCTATACAACAGCTTAAATAGTACAGTAATTTATTTTGGAGTTGGTATATAATATACCCCGAGGGCCGAGAGAGTGGAAGACTGTTCCCCGCATTCATCATACGACAAATCTCTCACTCACCCCACCGATTTATCCGACACCGGGACTCAATTATAATATATATATACAACATAATATACTATTTATAGTGTCACACGAGTCTGTCAGATGTTTTCTGTTTTTTTTTTCGTTCATATCCCCCTTCGTCACACGCGTAAAATAAACACCAAAACAATTAAACAATACACACACACACACACACACACATATATATATATATTATATGCCTATATCATAGACGCAATACGCGCATAACAATGTATTTCTATTGATTGCAGATAGTTACTTTATATAATCAATGATATTATTAGGTGGGTATAATGGGTGTACTTATTTAATATAATATGTTTACAGTCGATCGGACGAAAATCACTGAGACCGACCGCCGTCCGTTTTAATATAATAATATTACATCGTTTTTATACGCCGAAGCCTCCCCGCTGCCCTACCATAGTGCCACGCGCAAATATTGTAGACTGCAGTGCGTTTAATTAACGTAATACTGTATCCGCCGAGACGCGTGTTTATATATTATATAAATTAAGTTGGAATTATATTACTCGATACATTATTTGATTTCGAGCTAACGCCGTAAGTATGTCATGTTTACTTTTGGTAATCATATAATAATTATTATTGTGTCATTATATTATAATATAATATACTATGCACTTATAGTAAGTTGTTTGGTTGAATATTAATTTTTTTTTTTTATTGGTCTTGAAATTTAAACAATTTCTATTCTACTACTAACGTCATTATCATTACACTTTATATATACAAATTACTTAAAATCTATGAAAGAGGATAAAAACAATTTTAGTTATAGATTAAATATTTAGATATACAAGTACATTGCAATCGTTGGCTGTATAAATGTACCTCTCTATGTTCTATAATAGCTATCAATGTATCGTTGTGAAAATATATCTAAACTATATAGGTACCTACATATATACACATTATAATCGCCAATAATGTTTTGCTTTCATTTAGTTTAAACCACATGCCTTAACATTAATAATACATAATAACTAAAATTTATTTTTGAATATTAAATTAAGTTTCTTAAGCACTGCAAAGTAGTAAGACTATTTTATGATTTTTAGATTAATAGCTGTTTGGGAAGTTATGAAATAATAATTAATGCCTAATGATAAAAGTGATTAATACATAGCTGGTAGCAGGGTAGCAACTCAATTTGGATTGTGTAACTTGATCATTATGCATTGTTATTGTACGTGTAAGATCATAATATCATTATTTGTTATATTATATTTAAGCATTTTGTAAGTGTACATCGGTATATTTATTTGTATACAGTACATAAGTACTATATATTATGAGCTAATTAATTAATCTGGTGTATAGTTTTATCTGACGCTGAAAAAAAAAGGTGGATAAGTGGGCACCACTCTGTCGTACAGTAATTGTCGAGTATGTATTTGTTATGGATGTGTTATATTCAAATTCAATGATAAACCATTCCATACGAAAAACGATTCCTATCGGAGATGATGCGTCAGACTAGCAAACTTGTAAAATCATCAAAAATAGTTTAATAGTTTAAAAAAAATAATAAAGATCGAAAATATCTCATATGGCTTTAAATATCATGATTTTCGGTGAACTTTATTTTTTGTAAGAGGTACAAAAATTTGTTGGAAATCTTCTATTAAAATTATTTTGACCTCTCAAAAATACGAACTAGATTCACTTTTTTATGAAAAAAAAAACTGATATCGAAAATCTGAGCATTTCTACTAATCCAAATGTTTATGACAGACAGTGATTGTAAAACCAATTTCGCTCAGCTCAGAATCTAAAATCCTATAGTTATAAAAGCCTACCTATCTATTCAAATCCTTGTCATTTTAATTGTATTTTGAATTTAAACAATCCACGTTACTGATATTAATACCATTCATATATTATATTTCAAACTATTCCAGGACTAAGATATATGTCGATAATAAAAAAATGGGTAATTATTATTATTATAATTCACTATTCAGTATTTCTTTGAAGTACAGTTTAATACTTATTGTTTCTGTTTAAAATCGCGCAATATCGTCAATCTATAAGATAATATGACTATAAACTAGTAATCACTAATGTGACGGATGACCAGCCATTTGATTATTATCGCTTTAGCTTATCATAATTGTCTGTACCATATACATAATTAAATAAACCATATTAATAAATTCTTGGATTTTTTATGTTTAAATTAATTATATTTAAAAAAAGTTACTAAGTCGTATATCAAGGATATATTATATTATACATGACGTATGTTGTTGTATATAGTATTTCAAAACTAAATTTTATTAGATATTGTAATAAAACAAATGGTAGCTAGCTGTTCAGTTGAATTGATAAATTATTTCTAATTAATGATAAGTGTTATTCCTTCGGAGAAATGAACATTTCGTTAAAATCACATTGCATATGTTTAGGTATATTGTCGATAAATTGTGTTGGCCGAAAACTAATACAATTTAATAACATTAAAAACGAGCGTATAAAATATACACGGTTGTATATGGGTATGCCTATAAATACACTCGTTACATGTTATAATAACGGAGTAAAATGTAAATTCAATTTATGCCAGTCAAAAAGGGTCAATAAATCCATTTTACTGTTTATAGGCGATAAACGAATTTCTAAAAATGTATCTATATATAAAAAAAGGTCGTAACACTATTACAACAAAAACCAAACTCATAATTAATATATACAATGAATGCGGCGACCTACGAACAAAGGCAATTATAAAATATACGCAAAATCGAATTAACATGTAACGTTAACGACTATAATGGTATATAATATTTTTATTTTATACATTTATGTATTATATACTTATTTAAAATCGTATAAATTATATACGAAAACGTGTAGACAGCGATAGGGCTGTATGAGGAAGTGATTGAGATGATAGCGACGGGATGTAGAAAAAGTACACGAAATTCAGTAGTTACCAGGTATATATATAAAATTATGATCCAGCGTGTGTGCCTCAAGTCTCAACAAAACCCGGCGGCAGGGGTGTTTGTCCCGGGAGGGGTGGGTGGGCGGACGGGTTTGTGTGTGTGTTTGAGAGGGGGTAAATCGAACTCGGAAGGGGTGCTGTTCCACAGTTTTCACTCGGGTCCCCGCGGGGCGTCTGTGTGCGCGCCGGAGGTTGTTTTTCCCCCACTGCCGCCCGTTGCCCACAAACGCAAATTGCTTGTTAATCTGCCATTCATGTCCCGGGAAATGCAATTCGGATCCTCCCCCAGGATATATCCATCCCTCATCTCAGTCTCTGAACTCTCTACCCGCTCTAAAACCCCTTACCCCCACCGTCCGTCGACCCGCACCCCGCGTCGTCAACAGCTCTATCGTACGAGTTTAACGTCCGCGTATAACGATTCCCATTCAACGCGCTCGATGACAGTTATACTACTCACTGCTCACACACACACACACACACACAATTAATATGCTCGTTTATATATTAAGGCAGTTTTTGTTGTTTTGTGTATATAAATAATATAATAGATACATAATAGAGCACTTTTCGGCAATTTTTTCGCATCACATTATTCACATTCTATAGGTACTTCGTTCGCGTTCCGATTATGTCGTTACACGTTTCCCGTCTTTGTTTATAGGCGTACTATACTATATCGTTTTAAAAACGAACGTAATCAAATGGTTGTACAAACTACAAACTATATAGTGTAGGTATATAAGTATATTATTAGCACTGCATGACTAATTTAAGTTTAAAAGTGGCCCTGATCGTACAATATACACCTCGTGAACACATGACTCATGACACATATACACATTTATTTTATGCGTTTCCGGCGCAGGTAAAAATATTGCACTATATAATAATGTCTATTCCAAATAAATGGCTGCTTATAGATTTGTACATACTATTGTATTTGCAATTATTGTTATATAGTTAAATAAGATAATAATATATTTGTCGCACGCGTATCAAAACAAAGGGATAATATACAGATCGATACTATACAGACATAAGTGGGTATTAGGGTGTACGCAGGGGTATTATAAAACCCCAATTATCTATTATTTTTACTTAATCATAATTCATCAGTAAAATGTTAGCAATGTATTAAGTTATATTGGTAAAATTTTCTTTTCGAAAGATTTATATAAGAGGCTAAAATAAAGATAATATTCCAAATTTTAAATTAGTAAACTGTTTAAATATTTAAAAGTTTTAAATGAAAACCAACGGTCCTTAAAATATGAATAAACAAGTCAACCTATGATCTGTATAATGTGTTATCATTTGAAATGACTTTATTTATCTACACAGTAATTTCGATATAAATTCTTAAATATAATATTTTATACGGATAGTGTACACAACCATTATCTTTTTTTTTTTTTGAAGAGCGATATTATAAAAAAAAACGATATTGCACACCCAATTTTTTCTTTTTTCGATTGAGAAATGTTGGTTTCTTTTAACTAGGTAGGTAGAAATTTAGCCTTCTCTATTTTTCCGACGAAAAACCGATTTTTATTCGATCTCTTTATTGTTATGCAACAATGGTAGTATGGTACTGACACGAACCATCATCACTTGTAAGTTATTTTAAATTAATATTTAAATACAATATAATATTAGTTATTACACAAATTTAAGATTTAAAATTTAAAATAGCATTGAAATTGCCTATATCAAACCCCTTCATAAACGATTCGGATCTATTATATTTGGTTCATTACAAGCATACATACATATTGCCCGTTTTTTCATACGGTTTTCCAGACCACTACACTGAAAATCGATTTTCCAAGAGAAAGGTATATCAAACAAATGTTGAATAAATATAAACCAATTCAAATTAATCACGTAGTAAATGTTTGCAAATAATATATTATGGCGTTATTATAATATAATATAATATTTATTATTATTATTATTTTATGATAGGTACATAAAAAAAATTATATTATATCATGTGTGCACTGTGCACCTTAAATGAGTGCCACGAATATACATTATGTGACATGTTTATTATATACTGCTGCAGATGTAGTGTATATTATTATTGGTATATACGCGCTAAGACAAACTTAATTATCGACCATCGGCCGTTTCAGTACCCTCGTCCCCTCGACAATTCTCACTGCAGTCCATCGCGTGCAAACCCTTTTCCGTACACCTCCCCACCGCCAAGACCTGCACCGCTCTCACTTAACCCCTGCCCCGGACTACTCCAACCACCGGCGGTTCGGACGGGATCGAGACTCGGCGGCTGCGAATGTATACGCGTTAGTTCCGCCTACATTATAAACTGAGCTTAATTATGAACCTTGGATTAATGATGGCTAAATCGAGTGTTAAATTCATTAAATTTCGCAAAGTCCACCCGCGGCGTCAGCGAGTAAGGGTGGCTACGCGTGCGCGTGCGTTTTGCGCGTGTGCGCGCGTGTGTGTGTGTGTGTGTGCACACGCTCGCAGAGAGGTATAGGCGAGAGGAGAACATCTCCGGTGCGCGCGAAAGAGCAGGACATACACCGCCGCCGCTCCCACAGCCACGAGAAGAGCGGTATACACTGCACTGTGCAGGCGCAGGAGCGAATGTAATGGCGGTCGATCGGGGGGGTGCTTTGAGTCGCCATTTTCAGCATCGTCGCCGCCGCCGCTCCGTTTCCGCATCTCTCGGCATTTCGCGCAGTCCGTATACATTTATAGGGTAGGTGTGTATATGTATAGGAGCGTGCTACCTCGGCGTCGAACGGTCCGGAGTATAGACTTCCTGCTGCTGTCCTTTTGTATAACTATATATAACGGCGCATAACTATTATTATTATTATTATTATTATTATTATTATAGTCGTCTCGAAATCGGTAAATCGCTTTTCGCGAATAAATAGAATTCCGTTACGTCATCATCAGTGTATACATTATTATATATAGGTACATATGTATATAGTGCATGGTCGTATGCGGGGCATAATTGCATTAAAGACCACTCACCACTCACAGACTGCGCTCGTTTGGTCAGATCCGTAATCTATTTAATCGGTTATAACTTATACTATTATAAATATATTATACATTAAACTCAATCGGGTTTAAACAATTCTACAATGCACTTTGGTTGCAGTTGAATAGATGAATATATTATTATAATAGGTTTAAACGGGCTAAGACTATCTTTCTAAAATTACCGAACGAATCGTTATAACAAATTGTTTTCATAAATTAAATATGGCTGACAAATTAAATATAAATATTATTATACTAGGGATTGAGCGATCGATCTACCAAAGGGCACACCACCATCTTACATAGTTGCAAAATAGATTGAAAATAGGTTTTTTCATCAAATAATAATAAATATTTGATATACCTAATATTTATTGCCTACAGCCTATGACTGTCCGATGTCCTCCGACTATATATTGTTATAAAATATTTTATAGTTTTTTTTTTTTTTCAGAAAACACCATATTTAAAGGTTTAACTCTGTTAAATTCTGAAAAACTGAGAAACAATTAAAAACAATCGGTTTGTTAAAATTTTATACGGCATAATATAGGCATGTATTCATAGAATAAACAAAATTAAAATATGGTTTAATTTTAACAGTTTGTTTATTCAATCCGTTTACTTTATAGTGTATAAATTTAATGAATACTTATACAGTCATACTGGATTTTTTGTTTAGTGCATAAAATATATATTATATACTATATGAAATTCAAATCAATCATGATTCAGAATATAATATGAATTGAACCATAACAGTTCTTTAGATATCTATAATATTATATTATATACACTTCTTAAGAATGCCGCACGTGTAGATCTAACTTTAAATATTTTACATTTTTATCGAGTTTATTGCTTTTCATTTAATATACAAAACAAATACCTATTGAGTTTATGACTATAAAATAAGATTATAATTTGGCGAAAAAACTTTATTGTGATTTCCTTTTATGAATTATTTAACATCCGTATAATATTTGGTTATAAAATATTCACGTTCGATTAGAGGGCAGTATTTTAAATTACCCTGTTTCATTATACACATGTTTATTTAACAATAAACCGACTTACAAACGCAGAAATTGCATTTTTGAGCTAGCTTTTGACCATTGTTGGCATGGATTTCAATTAACACGTGAATTTACCATAGTGATTTAATTCGTACAATATAATATATTGGTAGGTAGCAATGAAGAATTTAACGGCAGTGAGCAGAAACAATCGATACAGTTTTTACACGTTTCAGATTTAAGGGCCTTTCAAAATCACCCTGTGGTGCAGATCTTAAAGGGAAACTTAATTAACTTACTGTGTACGACCGGAGGTGATGAATAGTAAGACTATTTTAAGGGAGGTTTTAAACGTGCCGCAAGTAAAATGTAAAGCGGTTAAATTTTCATGATAATTATTTCTCTCGCTAAATTATACGTTTATAAACATAATAATGTTTTGGGTTCCCCGAAATAATAATTAAAAACATAGAGAAAATATCCATTTGCACGATGTAGCCGTTTGTAATGGTATAATATTGTAATAGATTCAGTGTCAAAAGACAATATCGTTATTAAAACATAATATAGGTACCTAATCCAATCATTATTAACATTTTAATTTGTGTTGAGACTCTTTAGGTATAATGTATACAAAAGCATAGACATGTTATCAGACACAATAAACATAATAAGTACATTAATTTAACACCCTGACATCCTGTACCATATTCCAAAAGTACCTAATATAATTAAAGATTATGGTAAATACATTTACTATTTACACATCAATTTTAGAGATTGCAGGGGTTAATTATTAATTAACAATAATACTGTTTTTAAGCAAACGAAAAAATGATATGAAATGTTTATCGTGTATTTATATGTTGTAACTTAATATTTTAGGTAGATATCGTTATTAATTCGCGGCTACAGTCTATAAGTAATTGTAATTATTAACTATATTAAAGATTTAGATTTTAGAAAAATCTTACAATATACGTATTGAGCTAATTTTAATTTAATATTCATACATACACTATTCATTAATGAGTAATGATCGTGTAAGATTATTATATAATAATTTCTTATGAAGTTATGAATAATGATGAAATTTAATGTAAAAATCCGGGAATAATCCCCCTGCTGTATAGTTGGTTTTGAAGTGTGTCAACTACCTACATCGTTATTGAGTATAGGTGACTTACATTATCATTTTTTATCATAACGTATTACATATTCCGTGACAGTTAATATTGACTATTTATTGATGTGAAAACATCTTATACGTTCAGATGTTTCATCTTGGGCAGTGAACATTTTTTAGCGTTATATTTTTAGAGTAACGCTCGATACATATTAAACTATTAAAAGGAGAACCGATTTTTACATCTTAAGTTCTACTGGTTTTTTTAATTTTTTTGAAAAATGCCGAAAATTCTTTTGCCATTAACAGTCTTATTTGGAGTATTTGGACATCGGACTGGGCGTCAACCTTGGAAGTAAGTCGATATCTGAATTCGTAGAGAACGAATTATTTAAGTAGGTAAAATTTATTTTTTAGTTCAATTTGTTTGTCACTTTTATAATATATGTGTATAAATATGCATGTAGCGTACCTAACTATATTATGTAAATATTTTATTCTATTAAAATGTATCTCTTTGTGTTTTGAAATATAAAACTTGAACAAATATAATTCTTCAAAATGTTCAATCCTGTCCTACAAATAATATGGAGACACGTGTCTTAAATAAAAGAATTATTTCTAGCGAGCTCTAAAGAGCGCGTCTCTCGAATATTATTTTCCCGATTTCACGGTGATTACCGTCAACAAAATTTGTGGAAAATCGAAAAAGACGTTTTTAAGGACAGTCCTAAAAAGAGTTTTTAGGAGGGGTCACCTGAGGCCTTAAACTACAGGAATCGAATAATAATATTATCACGGATTGAGATATATTTTTTTCTAGTTAGTACCTACTTAGTATTATATGTGGTGTGTATAGCTTTTATTTATATTAATGTCTCCCTTATATTTATACACCTAACCTATACCTCAAAATTGTATAATATACTTAGTTATCAGTTATACAATAATCAGTTTCTGCTATTATAATTTAAACCTGAACAAAAAAATATTCTGCTTGGGCATTTGAAAATAGAAATGTGAGTATGTTACCATTAAAAATTAAATAATTTAAAAATTGTAAAAATATAATTTATTTTTTAAGTTGTTTACAATAACCAATTTTATCAATATTTTTAAAACCAGAAATTTCCCGAATAATGATTGTTGTGTACCACAAAAATCACTCAAAATTATAATACGTGTGTATAAGCCCAACGCAAGTGATTATAATATATTATAAAAGAGACGTTGTCTCGCTTCTTTTGCCGATCTCCAGACGACCACAATATCACGTTTATTACACCGAGGAATAACAACAATCGTGTAGTTTTAGTACATAGAGATAATATAACACACACACAAACTGCCTGCGAATATAATAATGTTCGTCGTAACAAATAGTGGTGCGGCGGTGGACTGAAAACATTCTTGTGGGAAACGAGTCAAGTGTGCCGGGCAGCAGGATATATAATGGATACATATTATACATACGGCGTGGTAGCGGTGGCGGCAGTGATGGTTCGGCGTACCGGAAAATGCGATTGTTTTTTTTTTTTTTCTCCGCCCGTCACGAGCAAACGCGTCGACGTGGCCGAGTAAATATGATACGATTAACGGCAATTTTCTCCACCCCGCCATCATCATCATCATCACCGTGCCCAAACCCGCACCCTCTATAACCACCCTTCCGCCTCGACGGAGACAATAACGATACGCGACCTGAAAGAACGCCGTGAAAGAAGAGATCATTTTAAAAACAGTACCTATATATATAACCTAACTTACCTACTTTAACCTAACTAACTCACCTTACTTATACCTATAAATATAATATAATATATATATATATATAAATATATATATTATATATAGCCATTTAGGTCGTTCACCGTAAAGTCGAAATCCCTTTTACTCACCCAACCGCGTGATATTACAGTTTTTCAAAACAATTTTCATCCTACACTGCAAATACTATCTGTATAATATAATACCTATAGATTTTTATGATGACTAACTACAAGCAATCGTGGTATTGTAAAGGGTTCCCGGATTGTTTGAACCAAACTTTGAGAGTTAACTCACAATGTTGTTATAAGTGAAATCGAAAATCTATGTTTTGTATCGTCTAGATAATGTAAAAACGTAATAAAAAGATTTTTAATTCTAACGTTTTTCAAATTATAATTTTGGTTTTTATTAAGTAATAAAGTAGTGTGGGTAGTGTGATTAAAATTAAACATTATATTTGCATTTAATTCAAACAGTGATTATTACATCATTCATCTCCATATTATTAATTGAACTCTTCTATAATAATATCATCATATTTTATTAAAACATCATAAAATTAATTAGATTTTCTTTGTCGTTTAAAAGTTTTATTGTTGTTTCTTGAGTGAAAACAGAATCAGTTAAAACTGCGTCCTAAAATTAATTTATGTGATGTAAATATCGCAGCCTGCGGTTTTATTTTTTATGTAAAACACTATACCTACATTATTACACTAATGCCGAGAGGAACGCGTAATAGTGTCTCGTATTTGTATTTATATAATTATTTCTTTCTCACTTATCTACAAGAACCGGCATGATGGTACTGTTTTTTAATTTATCATTTAATTACATATATTAGGTAATGCAGATGTACAACGAATAAAAATAAAAATGATGTATTCGAGTGTAATCAGTGTTAAAAATATCAGAACAAAATACTTGGTTACTTCGATACTAATTTTGTACGGTGGACGTAAATAGAGATTATAGGAATATTATTTGTGGATGCATTTAAATGACAAACGTATAGTCACATCCATTATATAATTTAACTAAAGACTCTTGAGGAGGTATCGCCCACACACGCACACGCGTATATGTTTGCACATACGCACACGAATATAACATATATTTGTCTACTCGGTGGAGTTTCTGAATCTACGTTAACTGTATTAAACTAATTAAACTATAATTTAATCACGGTGCCAATTAAGCGGCGATAATTAAATAACGAAATTCGATTTTAGATAGCAATCAGAGACATTTTATGGTTCATTCAAATCACAGTTTATAACTTATTATATAGTTATTACGTTATTATAGTTATAATCATTATAGAACAAAATTGAATAGGTTCACACTTGCCGGCGCGCTTTTATACTTAAATTATTTGAACCTTGACATTTTGATAAAATGTTCGTTTGTTGGCTGTAATTTATTAATTATTTTGTCATTAAATAAACATCAATTGAATACACGCAAAGTTTCGTCTAGAATTTACTTTTTTGTTTTTGCCCATTATGATAAGAATCGTATAACACAATGGTTGATTCACGTATATAAGTCTACACTCATTATTTCGAAAAGTTTTTTGAAAATATTATTTTTGCATTATTATAATACTTTGAAAAACGACGTTTTTAAAGAATAATTATAATTTTTACCGTTAGGTGTCGTTTCTAAATTTTATAATGACAATATTTTTCGGAGTATTTAAGTTTTCAATACATCAACATTTTTAACGAATAGATAAATTCTTATAGCTAATTAGTAGTTATACAGATAGGTAGGTATACACTTAAATGGATTACCCTGTATAATATTTTATAATTCATGTGATAAGGAAATTATATTTATTAAATTGTAGCATGACGTATACCTATAATTTGTAATTGATTTATAGGTACTTAAAATAAGGCTATATTTTATTTTATATATCATTTATTTACCATGCATGGTAATATGATATTAAAGTACCAACTAATCATAATTTATTGCAAGTAAATAATTTGAAGCCACCAAATATCAATGTACCTACTTATGTTATATTTATTTTTAAATGATTGCACATAATATTATAATTTACCTTGTACTTATATAAAAAATACAATAAATGTGTAACTTGATATTTGTTAGCTATCGTAGTTTATATTGTGATAACTATAATAATTTATTTATTACTTATTGTAATCTCAATACTTTTGACTCTTGTTATTCTTGTTAATGACGTCTGACAATTTAACACAAATTAAATAATTCAAGAAGCTTACACATTATCGGTAAAAAGTTTTTTATAGGACTTATAATAGTATTTTATAGTGTTAAATTAATACAATTATGAATTATGATTAAAACATAATTTACCCTTAATAAATAATTTATATGGATAGGTACCAAAGCTTTCAGAACAATTTAATAAATACAATTTTTTTGGGTGAAATAAATCTTATTTATTGTATTATTTGTCTTGTTTGGGTGCATACTTCAAACGATATTTGGTTGAAAATAACAAGGTTGATTTTATAATGAAAAATGAGCTTAACAATAAATGACTGTAAGTATATTTTGTATATACATTATTAGATGTTATAAATGTTCTTCTATACACTTGGTTCAAATAATTCATAGAATTCGTTTAATAATTAAAAGTTATAACAGTGAAGTTCATAGAATTTCGTCCAATCGTGCATAGCTAATTTAGCTATACATTGAATTTTACAGGGAATAACGTCAGAAAATTGTACTGCGATATACATGAATAGAAATGTAAATAATTTAATAGTAATCTAACAATATCATAATAAGATGTATTATAATTATTCAATTAAATATTTAAATGGATATAATACTTTTTCAATAACGAAGATAATAATAAAAAAACAATGAAATATTGTCAGTAGCAACTAGTAAGTTAATATAGAAGTCTATTGTGTCTTTGCTCATATTATAGTCAGTCATATTGTTGACGGTTATGGAATTACAATAAGAATTTATGAAAAAAATATAAGGGAGACACCAGACACTTAATAATCATAATTATTATTTATTAATTACTATATACTATGTATATATTGTTTACACAACATAAAACATAACTAACTGTTATTATTTATGTAATTTACATATATTATGTACCACGTTCACCATTTTCACGTTAAATCAAAACTTACCAGTAATATGCATTGGTCACATTAATTATTTTTCAGTATCTACCTTATCTGTTTAACCATTATAAGTTTTGGTATATTGTGGTATATACATATATCTGTAACTTGTTGCAAGAAATGCCAATGTCATATTTTGATTATGTTCATGAATTCAAAAAAAAAAAAAATTGACTAATTTTTAAAATGTTCAGAATAATTTTAAAATTAATGTAGAGACTCTAAATATACTTAACTCAATTTGTTTTTATTTTATTGTATGACTCTCATTTTATTGAGACATTGGTTCCCCAGAAAAAAAAATAAACAGGTTGTTTAATTCAAGTACCATAGTCAAACTTTAATGGAATTGGTCAAATAACCTAAATTTCATCAAAATGTGACGCATTGGTATTTCTTTCACCAAGCCATAGATATAATATAATATATTGTAATAGTGTAGTACTCATTACTCAGGAATAGTAAAACTATGTCTAACATAATATTATTATACCGGTATACCAGATATGTGGGTACACTCGTATAAGATGTATATCACGATATATAAAATATTCATAAATAATAATAATAATAGTGTCACTGAGATACTGGAAATGGGAGGTATAACGTATACGTACTCTACTAAGCTGCATTTTTCTATCATACACGCGACAAATAGTTCAAGAAAATTTCCAATGCGTACTTGTGGATCTAGGCATCTAACGATATGCGATAAGCATTTTTCTTACAACAGAATTGAATTCCTTATTTCTTAATGCCGAGGCTACAATATACTACACAGTCAACGACGACTTAGCCACATTAGCAACTTATTATCCTCCATCAACCATACTAAAATAAATGAAAATAATATCACTGAAGATAATATTTATCTTCTAATTTCAGTCAGTTTTGAACTTTGGGTAACTGAGAAATGCCGATCCAGAGTGTTATAATATCATACTGCAGGAGAGGTTAGGCTATATATTATTACGATCGCGATTCCTTTGCCTTTTAGCCTATACAAGTATGGGAAAATGTCAAACAGGCGCGCCGGGGTCGGGGGCTATACGTACGACAAATCGGCTGCGAATACAATACGGTTGCTGCGTGCAAAATAAAAGAAAAACTCCTCACCTGGACCCTGACTTCCGGCAAGTTGACCTTCATGGCCAGCTCTTCGCGGCTGTACACGTCCGGGTAGTGCGACTTCTCGAACGCTCGCTCCAGCTCGTGCAGCTGATAGGTGGTGAACGTGGTGCGGTTCCGGCGGTGCTTTTTCTTGTCGGGCGGCGACATGCCACCGGCCGCGGCCGCGGGTGACGCGCTCGCCCGGCCACCGGACAGTTGCTCGTCGTCCGGTTCACCGTCGCTGCTGTCGCCGCACCCACCGCCGCTCATGTCGTCCATGTCGGCTGACCGACGCTGTTGTGGCGGGCCTCCTCCTCCACCACCACCACCACCACCACCACCACCACCACCACCACATTCTATTCCTCCTCCGCCACCTCCACCTCCTCCGGCACTTACTCCACCACCGCCACCGCCGCCTCCGCATCCACCGCCACGCATTATGTTGTGTTGGTCGGACGGCACGAGCTGATGGCGGTTTTGCTCGGTGTCACTAGAATTGCAGCTGTTTTCTCCTAAAAAAATTGTGCACAAAATTAATTTTATTACCTACTCGGTATAATTAATAATTTAGCGGACAAGTCTATATTAACATTATGCGGATATAATACCACAAGTACATATTAAACATTATGTATGTTGGTTAGGTTAGGTAACTCGTTACCATTAATAATTAATATACCTATCTGTGTGTATGGTTTTAACTAATAATATAAGTGTTATAATTTTTCAATGTTTTTGTGTCGACATTGAAAAAAACATTCTTGATATTATTCGACTGTTTTCCATTATTATATTATGTACTTTAATACCATTTACATAACCAGAGCGGAAAGTTTTCTATTTTTCACAGTAATATAATTTTAAATTGAAGAAGTTAGTAAATAATCATGAAAATCTAAGTTTTAAATTATGAATCAAAATATTACCCATCAATATTATTAAAGTGATCTTTTGAATGTCATATAATTATAACACGCAATAAAAAGGGAATTTAACTAAAAAATATAAATTATTACAACTATACTTTGTGCCTGTTATTTCGCTTTTAAAATTAAGGATTTGATGTATTTAGAGAAAATATAATTATGTTTAATTTTAAAGTCATCAAACGACTTTTAATATAGTTAATAATAAAAGTATAAAATAACAATAAACAAGATAGGTATTATTAATGTATACGATTTAGTCGCCAAATTTATTGTTGAGCCATAATTATTCAGCAAATTAATTGTACATTTGTAAGGGGTAAGTCGATTATGTATCCTACAAAATGAAATATAGTACCTATGTTTACTCTTTCGTTTGAAATTGCAAATATAAAAACGAAGGTTTTTTTAGGACTTCGATTGTTGTTGTCACCTAAGTGTTTTTTTGAGTACTACCATATTATTATACAAGTAGTCAAGAACCCTCCGGCAAGTTAACGTTTTCTTGTACAACAGACATACGTTTACTCAAACAGTTTTTTTTATTCTACAATAGTTCCTGTTTAAAAGCATTAAATTAATAATCAATTAAATCTGAATAGATTAAAATATGTTATTAAAATACCTACCTCCATATAAGTGCGTATATTCGAACATATTATGTATCATAAGAATATGACATAATGCAAAGCAATCGAGCTTTTATTGAATTAACACGCCCAACAGTACAAGTTTTCAACCGCATTTTTTCCTCTATTTTAATTTAATAAAATCTAACACGGACGGTCACATGACGTGTATACACTCTACACAATATAATATACTCCTATACTGAGAATAATAAAAAAAAAATAATCGACAGTTTTATTGGATTTAAATAACCACTTAATTTACGCGGACTCCACCCACGAAATAAAAATTCCATCACGCATATAAAGTGATTTCATTCAGAAACCTTTTAATTCGGACCGCATCGCATTAACCAGATGTTTATCAGCCACGGTAGGTATAGGCAAATGTTATAATGTTATAATATTATCCCCACACTGACGAACATAAAAAAATAATATTACCATAATAATCGGCCGTCAAAAAACGCTACCGCCGATCGTATAAATATAATATTATTATGTAGGTGCACTCGAAGATAACGACCGAACGTCACGTCGCGGTCACTGGTGGCAGTAGCATATAATAATAATAATAAATAATAATATCACGATTGAGAAACACGCCGCAGTAACTAAAATAATAATAATGTATAAATCAAACGGTGGAAAGAAGAAGAAGGATTTTGATCGAAACGCGAGGCGCACAGTCGCACAGATGACCGGTGTTAATATTATAAAATACCTATATAATATATATATATATGATGTGTATGTGTGTGTAGAACATTTTGATATTATCGTTGTGTTGTAGTAAAAGTGTTTTGTAAATGGACCAATGACTTTGTATTTTTTTATATATATATATATTATATAATGACTATTCAATACATACCATTGTCGTGCCCAGTAATATTTTAGTTTCATTTTGAAAATTTTGACAAGTTAATCGATAGGCTGGGCGTAAATGTGGAAGCGGCTTCTGACTGTCGCCACTAATCGCACATAACGAGTACTATGGTCGGCCGATTAAATCGAAAACATTTTAAATTTTTATGAACGGACCGGTGTATTTAGAGGACCCGAGTTAACCGTACTTAAATATTGTGTGTATATACTATTATATTATAGAAGTCAAGATGTGCAACAGCTGGATGGACAAGATCGACAAAGTCTCGGTGTTGTCTGTGTATATTATATCGTGCGGCTGTTCAGCGAGGTTTATAAAAAATGATATAGCCGTATGGCGTATAGGTAAGTGTATATATTATCATATAGATAATATCTTTATTAATATCATTATAATATAATTTAATACGGCAAAAAAAGTAAATGTTATATAGGCGAAAGAAAAATAAAATACCAGTCACGTAAAAAACACAAGATCGAGCGTTCGAAGATAAAGTTAGTTTATAAGACACTTCAATTGACACCATGCTGTAGCAGGTTAGACGGTAAATAAAACGAAATTACCTCAGTCCCGACTAGAATAAAATATATTATACATTATTTACTTGAATGAACGAATAATTTGTGAAGATCGTCAAATTCTTTAAATTCGAGTAGTTAACCAATACATTGAAGTGAACATTTTTTTTTATAAAACATATTTTTGAATCGCTCTTATTAGTAAATTATATAAAATATTGAAATAATATTTATTAGTGCTGTGATTTTGATACCATAATAAAGTTTAAGTCGTATAAAATAAACCGTGAAAGATAAAAAATTAATTTAAAATCTCAGAAAATGTACGATTAAAATCCATTAGAATTTATTCCATGATTTTAGTAAAAAAAAACAATTACGAATTTAAAGTGTTCAAACATTAAAAATTCCATGCATATAACAAACTGCTAAAAAAATTATTGCAATAATCATTATTGGTATACTTATACTATAGATCTGCTATAAAAATTCAGTATAGAATATAATAGACAGATTTATCACGTAATGAAGTATGAAGCTACATTAATAGGTACATGGATGAATTCTATTATTGTAAACATTAATTTACAGATTATAAAATTAAAAATCAATTGTATTACAATAACCACTTTATCTATACTTTGTATGCACTAATCAACACTATCGACAGTTTTATATGAAACAATATCACCATTATTCTATAGTTTATTCCAATACATGTTCAACTGCAGATGGTATTTTTTCAATACTGAAACACAAATAATTATGACTGCGTTTGCGATGATATTTAATGGGCGAGTTCGATGAAAAATCAATCAACTATTTTTTGTTAAATGTAAATTCACAATAATATACCTATTACACCGGAAGACTGCAGTCATTTTTCCAGTTTTCCTTTTTAAATTACGTTAATAGGTATACTTTAACCAGTTAATATATATATATAAGTATATTAAATTATTATAACGACCGACGTCGGTTCACCACCGCGGTATAATTAAACGTTTCGCCAGTTACCTTTATTGTGCCTGCAGTGGGTAGAAGTATATGATATGTATAGGTTTGCAGTATTATACCTATATATTAAGTTTAAACGCCCTTAACCAAGCGTATAATGCATAGGTATTAGGTATATATGTATTTATACCTATATATATATATATATTGTTTTACGCTCGTGAGAGCGCTTAACGATTCTGAAACGAACATTTTTATTGCCTTGAGCATCATGTATATATACTTACACATTATCGTTGTAAACGAAAAAAATACGAAACTTTTTTAATTTTTTTGTTTTAATTCTTTTGCACTAATCAGATTAACGTTCCGGCGGTGCCGCTGCCGCCGCCGACGCCACCACTACCACCACCACCACCACTCCACTGCCTTCCTGTCGGTTTGTCAAAAAAACAACATTTACCTATTTACCTATATATATATACCTGGATATACCTATAAACCCGGTAGGTATATATCCGGACAAGGCACGCGATACCCTCGTTAGCGGAATCAGACGCCACCGCCACCACCACCGGTATATTATACACACCATAATAATAATAATAATAATAATACATACCTAAAATAATATTACATTATATACATATTAAATAAAGTTAATAGCTATTGTATATATCGGTATACAGGGTGATATTTTTTTAATACCATAATAATTATTGATAAATCAGTAAATATTGTTTTGATAAATTTATTGATATTAAACAATTTTAAGCATACTTACAAATGCATAAATAACATAATATAGGTATATATATTTGCAAAAATAAAAATATTATGTAGCTTTACAATATTTCTTATCGGAACAGTATTTTTTCAAGTTTTTAAAATAACATGTTCTTTATTTTGATAAACATCAAATATTGATGTATTACTACGTATTGAACTAGGTTTTAATTATTTATAACTTAATAAGAATTTTAAGATTAATTTATCATAGTAGGGCACCATTATATTTTGCAGGATGTCCTCTGCCACTCCACTATTATATAGACTATAATATTTCATATGCCTACTTTAAATGCTTATAATTATGACAAACTATGCATATGGATTATGGACCTGTGAGTTTCAAATTAAAAATGTGGCCAATTAAAAAACTAAATCAAAAAAAAATAAAAATCAAAGTTAAAATTTCATAAACAAATCTTTAGCTAAAATACAAATTAGACAGGAAAAAAAAATAGTTTTTATTGTCAAAATCATAAAATGTATAAGTACCTACAATAGTGAAAAAATAAATCATCCTGTATACACACATATAATGTAATATCTATATATATATTACCTATACCACGACTACTGCCCTATATATATATATACATACACGAAATCGACTGTATTATAACTGCTACCTACCTATATATTTATACCTACTATACGGTCTATGCAACGCTTGCTGTACTCAGCACTACTCGCACACGAATGTGCTGCAAAGGCTGTGACTATAATATATGCGCATGTACAGTTTAATTTTCACCCTCTCGTCGTAGACCGAAAACTTTTTTTCATAATAAACCGTCGTCGTCGTCGTCGTTATTATTATTATTTTATATACAGACTACTGCAGACATATAATTCGACACGCGATCCCGTTTTAATAATAATCCGAATTACGTTTAATTGGACGGCGCCCCCGTGCAGCACGACGGCAAAATTGGTCTCTATGTTTATTGTAATTTTTTTTCACCCCGTTTTTAGTTCGTGCCCTTATCGGCAGATTCGCTGACAGATAGCCGATTTTCTACTAATTCAATTCGAACGCGGTTAGTGTGTGTGCAGTTTGTGTGCGCGGTAACGCGATCACATTATAATTATATAACATAATTTATAATTTATATATTGTTTTAACGACCACCGCCACTGCCGTTGCGACTGCATATTAGTATGGGGACAATATTATATTATAAACAATAAAGTGTACTGTTATTATGGCGATATAATTATTTTCCAGGTGGATTTTCTTTTATATCGTTTCAACAATTATATAAATATTATGTGTGTATGTGTGTGCGTGTGTGTGTATAGTTATTACTGAACATGTACGACACTCCAGACGTCATATTATGCAGTCGTACCCATCACGTACAACAGGCATGAAGAAAACGTACCAAATGCCAAACGTAAAATATCGAAAATTGGTGGTGGTGGGGTAGTTGTCAAATTTTGAAAACTTATCTCACCAAATGCCAACCTTATAACCATCACTGCGTATAGGCAGCTCAACCGTGGCAACTATACTTGAGTGGGTAGTATTATAATTATTGTAGCATACTAATATTAAATATTTGTTTTTTAACAAATTTTGTTCATAAACATTTGTATTATTGTTGGAACTTTCATATAGAGAACGATATGACATACCTGCAAACTGCAGTATCCGCAGTATTACGATATATCATACAATCGTTATCAGAAAAAAAAAATAATAATTTACTGAAATATACAATATTGGTCCCATAAAGGTATTACTGCGTATAATACTATGATAGCGTGTTTGTTTGGAGCCTATACGTTAATTTTATCAGTGAAGTTAATGTAATATTGTTATTAAAAATCGTTTACACCTTCAGCTGAAGTATACATGTGTATGTGCAATGTGTATACTATAATAATATTACATTTAAACGATAAACCACTCGAGAGTGAGGGTTACACAAAACGCTGTACGTATATTACAATTTTCAAACCGACGGCGTAACTTTATAGATACTACTATATACTAGGTATTTTACCTATAATATTATGGCTATCCAATAACTTCACCACATTAGAATAGTCGCTTGCGGCACACGTCAGCCAAAGCTAAGCGCTTACAGTTTGTATGTGTGTGTGTTTGTGTGTACAGTCGGTTATTGCATTTTAATAATATATCCGTCGGGCTTATCTGCAGACACGTCGATTGTGAATGCGCGTCTGTCGGATGACATCATAATCGAATGTGGTTTTTTAACGAATAATAATTTTGGTTTTAATGTTTTTTTTTTTTTTTTTTTGTTATTTAGGGTGCAAAATCAGTAATCTCGATAATAAATGTCACGTTAATTTACATCGTGGACTGAAACGACCGAATAAAACGGCTTCATTATGGATTACCACTGTTATTCGTACACACTCGTAGTATACGCCTGCAGTGAAGCTTAAAAAAACCACACAAATATATTATACTCATACATATTATGTACATATATGTACCCGATGTTATATTGTATACAGACACACAAACATAATATATACATGGTTTACGCTCGAGTGCGGTGGGGTCGACGCGTTTGAAATGTATACGTTTTTATTTCGGTTTTCCACCCCCGCGCTGCGCTGCTACTACAGTGGCATTTTCGTCGATCCCCTTTTGCACGGCCTCGCATTGTGTCTTCATTATTATTACGATTGTTATTGGCGTTTTATGACGTCTGATAACGTGTTGAATCATTATTACGAGAATACACACACACACACAAACAAGTGCAGTATAAATATAATATGTATATATATATATTATGATGGTATAGTATATAGTGTCAGCGGAAGAGAGCTCGAGAGGTGTGGGGTGATTTTTTCATTCTATTATTTTTGTGACAAATGGTCGGCGCTGACATGAGTTTCTGTTCACACGGTCTACCGAAACTGTAGTAAATCACCAATGTTTCTATACAATAATATTTTATTACGGTGTTATCGGAGAGTTTTCAAAAACAGAAAAAAACATTCATAATTTGTAATCATCAATTTTATTTTGAAGCTTATACGTGTCGACGTGTATTATATATTTGTAGAAGAAACAAAGGAACAGACAATTATTTTTATCTGAATTACAGAATATATTTAATTTTACGAGGTATAATAACTGGCCATTATAATAGATATTTATTATACATTTTACATGTTCTATATATACGTGTTTAACATACAACGTATGTTGGTGGTATTTTGTATGGGTTACTTTTAGAGCTCACCAGTAAATTATGTATCAGATGACAACTGTTTAAAAAAAATAAGAAATTTAAACAAGCTAGGCTTTACTCAAGCTCCGATTTAAATTGTTTTTCAAATGCAACTATTTAGTATTTATCATTTCTTTCAAATTTTACGTACATCGTAACATAATATTATTATGTATTACGTTAATTCCTAAAATGTCCCACCTTCTGACTTTTTTTTTTTTTAAATCAAAAATAATTTCTGGTCATAGTTTTACAATATATTTTTGCAGATAGCAGTAGACCTGTGGAATCTGGAGATGCGCGCGTATGCCACTATAGTATAATATTATGTAGGTAGGTTCTATACTATAAAGTTTATCAAAGTATTACATTTAATGTAGTTGGGATAATAATGATGATTTTTTTTATGATAGGTACTCATTATATTTATAAATACTATAGACAGTTGCTTTAATGTTCATTTTTATTTATTGCTATGGAAGCATGTGTTTAAGTAGTAGCATATTGTTTACAGTACATATAAAAATGACACAAATTACATATATGAATTATTATACTGATTTTAATTAATGTTTAAGTTATTTACAATATTTATGTACCTAAATAGATATTAGTTACTTACATAAAAATAAATCTTCATAATAAATAGTATTATGCTGGTGTTTTAATTATTATGGAGAAAATTATAGTTTTTAAACATAAATTATTTAGATATTCTTACAATTTTGTGTTATCTCAAATAATAATATCATGCACATTATAATCCTTTATATTTATGATTAATAAACATAATTATTATCAAAACCATATTGCCATTGTTACATATTTATATGATACTAGCTGTCCCACCCGGCATTTCCTGCGCCAAATATTTGTTTTTTTTTTTATAAATATATTTGTAAAAAAATGTTATACCATATTTCTACTAATTATAATAGAAATATAATATGTGACCAATGGCAACCACATGAATTTAATAAAAAGTATTATTTTTTCGTGATCTGAAAAGAAATACATGTGTGAGTTAACCTTTAGATACCTATAGGGGTTGAACAAATAAGCTATAAACACCCTCTAAGTTACAATAAATCTATTAGTATAACCTTTATTGAAAACGGTCCAGTATAGTTTTTGAGTCTTTATTCACTTCGGATAAACTAACCGGGGTTAAAACTATAGTGACCAAATATCAACATTATAAGGTAATTAGTATTTATTATATAAATTTATCTATTTCTCTATTATAATATGCAACCTATGGCAACCATTTACATAGAAAAATCCCATTGAAAAAATACCTTTCATTTTTTCCCAAATTTTCTAATTTTTCGAGCAATTTACCCTATTTATCTTTTTATAAAAATCTCATTCTGAGTATTGAAAACATTAAAAAAGAAAGGCTGGTCCAACCGTTCTCTATTGATACGGTTACCGACGGGAAACTTTTTATTTTTATTGTATAGTTTATGATGCGATGTATTCGGAAGTTTTAAGCATAACACTTTGCTAAGAAATATTTTATCTGATTAAAATAATATGTTGACAAACGTTTTCCATTATTACACTAGGTATATGCATTGTACACCCTATTATTTCATACAGTTTAGGTGAACACGATTTGTAAAGGAAATGGTTTGTATTTGTAGCTTCGTATTTCAATCCCAATAGGTCACTATAGGGTGGTTCACAAATTTTCGGCTCACGAAAATCGAATATTATTTTGTTTATAAATAGAGTTGTCATTAAGAATTGGTTGAAGATAATAAAATAATTATAATAATTGGATTTAATTTTCCGTTTTATATTATTATATTTTTCTTTTAAACTGATAAATCTATTCAATATAAATATACGATTTGAGTAACAGCTATTATTTAATATTAGAGGCAAATTGTATGGTTGAGGCTTATTGGTTTATACGATATACTAAAAAATACTCGACCAATTTTATCAAAAAACAATTGAAGCAAAAAGGAAACGATAGATATATCGATTATATTAGATTGTCGGCTATTACAGATAGTATTATAGTCAGGTTAGATCTAAATGACGCATAACATATCCACAGTCTTTGACCAATTTACCCTAAATTTTCACACATATTTTTTGGTATCCCACGGACGTAAGAGTATTAGAATAGAAGCTATAAGGTTAGGTAAGTAACAGCTATTATATTTAAAAGGAAAATTTGTATTTCTGAGGCTTATAGAGTCAAATAATACTCGAGCTATTCTGACGGTTCAATAAAATTGTAGATAATAAATTGAATCAATTATTTTAGGGTGGCTTACTCATAATATTATTAAAATCATAATCGCATATTAATTTATTTGTAATTGAAATCGGTTCAAGTAAGAAAAAAAATGACTTATTATAGTTATTAGTTATTACTATTTGCCGAAACCCTCTCGAATTCATTGATCCCTGGGCAACGTGTAATACTATAGACCTTATAGTTTTCGGGAGTAGTTCGCGCGGTCTTGCCAGGCTGCGCTGCTCAACAGGACCCGGTGTCCTACGCACATACACAGTAGATGATAGAATAAACTACAGTATACACTACTATATAATATATATCCACCGTAACGCAAATTGTCAAGGACCGCACTACCCAACCCCGCCGTCCTTATATGATCTGTCTACTAGTATGAGATCTATAGTATATAGATATTACTCATTGACATATTAATAGTTTTATATATACTTATAAATATGTCTATTGTAATACAGCTAGTAAGTCATAAACATAATAATGATATTTGAGACTAAGTGATTAACAAAATTAGTGAAGAAACAATTCATTATAATATAATGAGATTAATTTTCATTTAAAATTGGCTTATCTAACTATAATCAATACACAAACCTGAAATTAAAAACAATCCACGAAGAAGCCAAACACTTTTATAAAAGAATCCAAAACCGTCTTTCCTCTCACTCAAACTCTTCAATTAAAAACCTTTCCTCCCTCACAATCCCCGACAGCCCTCCTAGACGCTTAAAACGTAAATGATGCAGAGATCTTTTACAAATTTTCATCTAGAAAAAAAAACATGTCTAAATAAATACTAATTTCACAACTTTTAAAAATCAACATTAAAGTGTCTTCATTGGGTTCTTTACTCACTTTTTTATTTTATGTTTACTCATGTTATCTGTCTTTTATCATATATACTTAGTATGCCAACTGATATAAACTGTATATTTCGACTTAAAATAAAAAAAATAAAAAATAACTATTTTAAATTGGCTCAATATCCAGTAGGGAATTTTTGTAGGTATGTAAATTGATATTGTGTATAGGTCAAGATTTCACATATTACATAATGATATTTCAAAGAATTTTTAAATATTTGTAAAATTTTTCATTATTTTTATTATTTTTTTAAGTACAATATTAAATATGTATTTTTTATAGTTTATAAAAATATTATCTATGGACTCTAAACTTTGAAGATATTTTAACAATAATATAATTACAAATAAATAATTTGGTTATAAAAATGAAAACAGATACCTAATAATAAATGTAAAGCAATACCTAAAATGATGATAAGCCAATTTAATGTAACTTACTACAATTTACTGTAACAATAAACAATTCCACCAACTAGAAGTATAATGTAGACTACCTATATAGTTTACTACCTATAGTTTAATTCACTGTAGTTTATAAATGATTATTAATTGTAAATGAATGGACCTTTTTTTAAAATTATTTTTATATATTATTGGATTCACAAAGCATGATCACCTGCGTTTCTTTTTCTAATGGTGGATTTATTCAAATTCTGATATTTAAAATTTTTAAGTAGGTATACATAAAGACCATATTTTCAAATACCAACCTAATGATTAGATTTTCATACTTTATATTTATACTAATTAATATTAAATAAAAACGATTTAGTATTTGTTACTAATGGCCAAATATTGGTCCTTAAAGGTAGGCACTATAAATACCTACCATATACTCTACTTATAAAATTATTAACTGTAACTATTTGGAATTCAATTTTTATTTATTTAAATTTTTAGAAATATATTCAGCATATAAAAACATGCAATATATTATAAATGTATGCTGTCCTGCAAAAAGTAAAATTTAAAATATAATGATACAAAGTGTAAAAAATACCCTTTCACAGGTAAGTGGTAACAGTATAACAATTTGAGTTTAGAAAATAAATATTCCTAATTAGTATTAGGTACTCAAAAATAATACCTTAGAATTTCAGTTAAAGTAATATTATTGATAATTAATGAGAGAAATTTAATTTTGCAATCGTAAGTTATAATAATTTTTTAACCTACTGGAGTTTTGAAAAATTCCCTCTGTGTAATAGTATATGAAAAAATTATGTTTGTGATCTGATTTATAATTAATAATATATTTTTATTATTCAAATACAATGATTTATTATTGTATTTAAAAAGTAATAATAATTAATAATATGCACTATACACCGCTATCCTTTATAAAAGTGAACCTTCGGCTTCTTACTTCTGTATCATGAAGGATTTTTAAAATAATAAAATAAATATGATATGTATAATTAATATATAATATATAGTATTTAGAACTGGCAGCAGTCTGTAGCCTGTTCATAAATTGCTTAAAACAACGCACGAGGATAAACTGTGGACAATAGTTGTTGTTGTTCAAACATTAAATACAAAAGATTTATAATGTTATCATTTTAAATTCGCGTTTAACTTCTTCAAATATGATTTTAATAAACGAGTAATAAAATAGATTGTACTGTGACATGCGAGAAAATAAAAGAAAGGACGTCTGTATATATATATTATTCAAACAACAACGCACTTACGTTCATGAGTCAATTTATATAAAATTAATTAAAAATATAAGTTTAATAGTATGATATAGGTATTTACGCTATTAAAAATTTAAATTAGTATAATATTGAGTAATGAATATAAACAACAAATCGCTGCGCACCGTGATAATAATAATTATTATTACTTATTATTATTACTATTATAATCACATTGAACCGTTGTAAATGATCGTTTAGATTTTAAGATATTTTATTATTATTACCTACGGGTTAACCACTACCGCAAGGGTGGAATAATTGTGATAAAAATAATGTGGCTTATGTCGAAGAAATTAATAAAAACCAAAGTAACGCGGTTATATGAAAATAATAATAATAATAATACAAGTAATAATAAGGGATACGTATTATAATAAATTATATAGTTAGTTTAATAAGAGTTTTGCGATGCGGACCGTTGTATGCGACAACAAGCATACACTCAATAACGAATTCTGGGCAGCTAACATACAGTACCTAACTATACATAATATAATATATCGAACATGGCATGACATTGGCGATCGCGTGTACCCACTGTAAAAGGATCTGGGAAATCGGCTTAGCGCCACTGACGCACAAACCCCTACGGAGCAGTGGCGACCGGCGGCGGTGGTTTATACTTATAATATAATACATACATATATATATATATTTGTGTGTATACGCGACCAATTACGATAACAACGGCTTGAGCCACAGCAGTAATAACGTTGTTGTGAATAAAACGCGATGAGTACGCACACACACACACACATATTATTTATATATATTGTATTCATTACTCGTGTACGGAACTCACCGGTGGGATTTGGATTTGGGACCGGATGATGCATGCCCACTGCTACATATTATATTATATAAATGTGTATTATTAAATAAAGGTCGCTAGAGCTGGCCAAAAGCTGACGTTTTTCTAAAAAAGTCCGGGTTCGGTGCGTAGTAGGAATGGCAATGGGATGAATAATAAATTGAAATGCGTATAAATAAAAAGAATACCAAATAAATAGAACAAATCCAGATTAGATTTATCCGTGTTTAACATAAAACTTTAGAAAATAAAATCTTTTATTTAAAGATTTTCCATGGGACTATAATGGACTGGGTATAGTAAGTAGGTATGCCTAATGCCTATATATAGGTACATGTCCGGCGCGAATTATTCGTCTTCAAAAATATATTCTCGAATAGGTATACCTGGTATGCAATAAAATATACAATACCGTCTTTGCATAATAATTTGCCTTTGAAATACATTAAATTACTGTATCACGAATAATATATTATAAATATTATAATATAATTTTTGTATATTATTACTTAGTTCAATTTATTTTAATTTATTAAAAATAAGGGTTGGTGGAACAATAATGCCATTTAAATACAAACATAATTTTAAAATATTAATAATCATAAATAATGGAATTTCACAAAATAGGTACCTATATCGTATGTATAGTAGATATGTCGTACATATAATGTTACGAAGAAGAGAAAAATATGCATCTTTAGAAATTAGAACCTACTATGATAGTTCTATTACATTGTCAATCCGCATAAACCCGCAGGCTGCAATGGCTCACAGTTTGTGATATGTGTTATTAATTTATATATTTATTTGTATATTACACGAATGCAACCTATGATCTCGTTTAAGTTTTAGTATGGTTGAAAAAATTGTTAAATATGAAAAGATCATGTAGGTACCTACATCATTTTAAAACAAATATAACTGTTTTTCATGTGTCTTAGTTTTTTCTTATTTTTAAAATATTAATTTAAATTAATATACATAGGTAAAAGTATCAAAGTATACTCATTACCTAAAATAGTTTTTTTTTAAAATATTAGTAGTTGGGTACTGAGGACAGTGTTAGGTATAAAAAAATTCATCATCACATTTAAAAATGTTCAATTTAGTTGGGAAAATGTATGAAGTTTAAGAAAATAATTAATTAACCTAGTTAACGTTAACCCGAATAACGGTAAAATAAATAAGTGAAACAGGAACAAAAACTTTGATTGTTCGCAAATTTTTTTTTTTTTAAACTAACCTTAATGAACAAATTAACTTTTCCGCTACTCTTGTGCTTGTGTTATGTTAAAAGAAACTTCGATCATTAAATAAAAAAATGTTTTAGTTTGCTTATGAATAATTTAATACTTTAAGTACAAGTAGGTAGGTAAACTGTTATACCGTATACGTATTATATAGTTTAAGTAGGAATATAACCTAATCAGTAAACACTTTAGTATAGCCTTCGAAATATTTAAAATATTACTCCATAAAGCAACAAAGGATTATTTTAATTAATTCAAATATTACATAGGTATAAAATAATAACATTAAAAATTAAAATATGAATTTAAACATGCAAGGCACCTATTATACAATTAGGTTTACCAGTAAAATTGTAGGTATAAACTAAAAATATTGATCAATGTTTTCTAAATATTTAGTTTAAATGATTTTTATATCATAATAGTTATATTAATAAAATTACATTATTTGAGTACTTGCAAATGCCTACTCAAATAACGAACTAATTTCATATTGTTTTCAATATTGCGAAATAGTAGGGCTTACATGTAGCAGATGGACTTAAATAAAAAATCTAAATTTTTTTTATCAAAATATGGTTGATAATGGCCAAGTTTAAATTATTGAAAACTTTTAATTATATGTTGTATAGGTAATATAATATAAATTATATTGACGATTGTGTTTATTTAAATAAACTGCATAACAATGAAATTAAATTCATAATTTCACAGCTTAGCTTATTTTAAGTGTTCAGAATATTAAAATGAGTATAATTAAATATATACTATGAATTAATATAATATAGTTATAATTACAACCACAATTTAGCACAACTTGAACTTTAAAATTTAAATACTTACAAATAGAATAAGTTATTATTATTTACTATATAGGTACCTAATAACCAACAGCATAATATTAGTCATTTATTTGTATTGACAGCTTTTTGGCAATATGGATTACTTCACGTTAAAGTTGTGTACAACTATATATTGAGTGTTCGTTTGTATTTACATCAATAATTCGATCCTTATAGTTTTGGTTTTATGCAAACATAGTAGTTGCGATGTACAAGTTCCCTACTACGGGATTGGAAAACGTGGTTAACCCCCGTCATTTTAATACCGCAATAACCACGGGTAAAATGTACCACAATGTAGCAAATTCAGCGAACGCACACCCACACTTGAAACAATCAATTTGCAACTTTAAGGTTATAGTATATTATAATGTCCTATATAGCTATACTTTTCAGGATTTGCAACTTATAATGATATTATGGACTAAGGTATTATTTGATGTGTGAAACACCAGCTAATTATTATAGGTATACGTGAACAAAAGACACGTTATAAGCATAATACATATACATATAATAAGGTTCTACACTTCTACATGGGAACATTGGCACGTACCTACCCTTCGACTCACAACTTCATGCGAGTGATCGATGAATCCAAGGCAACGGTTAGCAACTGTAATAATATCAAACTTTTCAATTTATTATAAATTCCAGCGGTGTGACACCGATAATTATAATATACGACGATAATTGTTTTTTTAACGAATTACCATCGGAACTGTGCTGATAATAATAATATATAGGTACCTACGGTATGATTCGAGATAATAAAACTTAATAGATAATATATATACCTACATTTGTATATAAACAGGACATAATATATCAAGTTTAATTTGGAAAATAATTTCACGAGCATTAATTTATAACAATTTAGTAGACTGTGTCTAGAAATATTTTTTATTAAACATTATCTACAAAGTCTGTAATTAAAAAAATTAATCTAGAATATTAGAAACAGATGAATATATTATAGTGGATCTGTGTAGTAGGTATATTCATAATATGTTGTTGATATAACTATTATGTACAGGAATATGTAAATCGATAATTGATTTTGTTCACGTTATATGTATATAAACTGTGTTGTTTTTCAATTTTAAACATCAAATGTTGTATTTGAACTATATTTTGTGCTTTATTTACTACTTCATTAGTGTGACGTTTTATGATTAATTATAACATATCGTCAAAATGTTTTTTAGGAGGTACAGCATCAATAGTAGGTACCAACCTATACATATCGAATTATATATTCATTCCATGATTGATAAAAAATTATATTTTATAAAATATTAAAGTAATCAACTTTATCGTGTATTTATTTAAAATATATTATAGAGGTATAAAACATATAATAGTATATACCTACCTCAAATATGTGATCAGTAGCACTAATCTGTTTTAAAAATCACACGTGTCATTAATTATTTCATATTTAGACTTCTAAATCTGCTTACGTACATGTGTCTGCATTTTAATACATTTAATTAAGTTTTATTTATCTCGTGTTCTCGTGCGTCATACGTTGTATTGTATGTAAAGTGTAAACTATACCACGAGACATCATTATTGCGATTATTATTTGGTTTATAATATACCTATAATAACCTACGTATGGTACACGTGTAAAGCATAAACTACATGCTATATATATATATACCCACGAACACAGGTATGAAATATAGTACCTATACTTATAGGTAGATATATTACAATAGGTACAATTACGCCAAATAGAATATATTAAATATGACACTTGATGCGATAATCACATGGGATAGACGCTGCACGGTCAGACCACCAGTTAGCATAATATGTATTGTGTAATATTATATACATCGTTATTAATTATTATATATATCATAATATTATATACAGCAGGAGTACATAAGCTGCAGGTACTGGAAAAAAAATTGCGCATTCATTTGATATTTTAATTAATAATTGGAACGGCAGCGATAAGACGTCTGATTAAAATATTATGTTTTAATCAATTTAATTGTTTGTAATTATAATATTATTATGAGTAAACGACACGCGAGCCGATAACAGCGTTGATAGCGCACGAATTAGGCTTTTCGCTACACACAGACATATATACATACATAATATACGTGGTAAATACTATATAGGTACTATATATTCGTATTTTTTTTCTCCCCTTTAATAATATAAACGCGTGCAGACACACACACACACACGCACACTTCCGTTTTCCCTATATTTGTTATATTTTTACCATTTTTTTTGTATACAAACCTATAATATCTACGTATAGGGTAGGTAGGTTATCCTATATTATGTATGTATAGGTACGTATAATATGCGTTCGTATATGACATCACGAAAAAAGGACGCACATCGGCATATTACCTAATGTATATAAGTGTGTGTATATGTTAGCCCAGTATAATTGATTAATTAATTCCACTGGGACGACAGATATTGTCGTTGTGCATTTGCAGGCGGACACAAAAATATTATTATATAGATGCACACATTCACCTTCCTAAATATAGTAATAATATGCAGTTTCCACGTATATATTCTAAGCAAATTAGTAAATTTATTATTTTGTTATATACGCATACATCATATTATAAACGGAGGGAAAAAACACGTCTAAATTATATTATATACGATATACCGCCATTCCGAAATTGAAATTGCCTTATTATGGGTCCGTGGCACGCGCGTTATCGAAATCGGCTTTGAAACTTTCGTAGACGTTTTGCAAGAAAGATAGAGAGAGAGAGAGAGAGAGGGTGAGAGAGAGGAGATACAAAAGTAATTTATTTTTGTAGAGTTTATATACACATCATAAACGTGTATATTATACATAAAGTTATCGTACATAGGTAGGTGTATATATATATATATATAAATATATACATAATATTTATTATATCCGCGAGCGCGTTATTCGGTCTCAATTAAGCAGCTCGAGCGACAGCGCGCGGCGGGACGGCAATGCGTTCGACTATAATATATATATATAAATATTGCACATGTTTATATATTTACGGGTGTATATAGTGAAACAACTGCGTAGGTACGATAATATTATAAAGCGCGTACAAAAAGGGGAAATAACGGCGGTAATTGGGACAGCATTTCACGTATTTTATACGGCATTTGAACTTTTTAAAGTATTGAAACAAAAACGAGCACGTCGGTCGGGGAACAGCGGAGAGCCCGTGGAACGAGAAAAGTGATTAAAAACAAATGGGCTTGAAAACATATTTCCCCCACCGGCGGTTCACCGAAACAATTACCACTACGTTGTCGTCATCGGCGACTGATTTTTCCCGCGCGACCTGAGACGGTTAGGTTAGGAAGGAGTGTATACGACGCGGCCGCTGCAGATATTATATATAATTTTATAGACATATGAATAATGTACTTACAGTTAATATCCGCCCGAACTTAGGTTAGGTACCTATATATTATATAGTATAATATTATATACAAACACACGCACATATAGTTAGGAATATCTTCCCTTGTTGAATGCAAAGTTAAAATCTCTCACTGGACTTCTTAATGGATCAATTGACTCTCTAAATCTTTTATCTGTAATTAACTTTTAAATTCCTTCAGCTCAAGTTGACCTTTCTTTATTCCGTTAAGCTCGACCAACTATAATATTATGTCCCATAAACCCCTATGCATAGTCTAATGCGTCTATTAGGTATAGCCAATATGGATCTTTCATCCTCGTTTTAAAATTTTAAATATATCACTACGTCTTGTTCATCTTTCTCCTATTGAATCTATGTACCTATGTGGCTATGTAATCTATGAATTTATTGTCTTTATATAATCTTTATATGATTAATAAAGTATAAATAGAATATACTACAATATGTTATCCTGCAAAGAGCTTGCCCGTATATACAATACATACATATATATTATATATACCTATACATGAAGGTTAATACGTATACCTATATTATTTATATTTCATGTGACATGAAAATAATATGTATAGATATAGCCGATAAGTAAATAAACATAATGTCAACAGCAATATGTACGGTGGAATTATCTGAAGACCAATTTGATGATAATATACGACCCTATATAAAAGATGATGAACATCATACCTAAATATTATACTATAGAGTATAGATGTATAATGTATATATATATATACGATTAATACATCGTTAGATTAGGTTTGTGTCTAAAATTTGGTACATATTATACTATATGTTTAGGTAATCTTATTCCTAAGACTGTGAAGGTACCTACTATGAAACTTAATTTTTAAATTTTGCATTTTAAACTGGGGCTTACACAAGAATCTGTTGGCTCACGAAAAACAAAAATTGTTTTGACTGTATATATAGGGTTGCGATTGGTTACAGAAAATAAAAGAGATATTAGAATTGTACCTACCTACATAATATGATTTTAAACCTGTATTTTATATTTGTTCAAACCGATCAAATTACCGTGTTGAAAATTTGTACAGCTCATATATTATATATTTAAATGAGTTTAAAACAGGGTAAATCCACTGGCATTTAATTGGTAATGAGTAATGCCGTGAAGGATCAGCTATAGTATGAGATATTTTCTGTACCTTTATTTATTTCGGAAAGGTACCTATACATTATACATTTGTATTATAATTTTTTACACGGGTGATCGAGGTAAAATATTATAGCATCAATCATAAGGCCACGGCAGACATTTTAGTTGGCTGTTTGAACTTTGTATTAGGGTTTCAATGGCTCTAAAATGCAGTTTTTGCGATCCCCACTGTTTTCGAAAATTTGAAATACAATAATATATTGCATTACATTGCAATGAGTATCACTTAGGTACACGCACAAAACACTATATTATTACTGCTATATATACCGTAATAATAAAAAATGTATTATATTATACTTAATATAGTACTAGCTGATCCCGTACACTTTGTTGACCGTAAAAAATGACAACTCTTAAAAAATCACGATTGTTCAACTTCTTTTGGGAGTAACTCGCTGCACTAAATGCAACTCAGCCACCCTGCAGGTATAGGCAATGTTAGAAAATTCGATTTGATGCAAGCTTATTGTACCTGATCTGCCCGAATAACCAATATAGCAACCAATAATAAATAAATACTAATTTCTACTAATTATTTATCCTGTAACCAAAAGCAACCATTACGTATATATAGGTATAAAATTTACACGAAAAAATTTATTTTGGCCGATTTCAACCCCTTTAAATCAAAATTTTGCAAAATCCTTTCTTAGTGCACGGTGAAATTATAATATTAATCTACTCTCAAAATGTCACGTCGATAGCTCTAATAGGTTCGGCTCTGCGTTGGTTATGCATCAAGAGGACACTTTCGTTTAGGCATATAATATATAGATACTGAATTTAATTGTCGGGTCTGTCTAACACAATAACAATGGCTTAAAGGTAAATATATCTGGTAAATAAGTAAATACAACATTCAAATTTTTAAATTCTAAATGTTAAACTATAAATATCTATACAAATATCTATATATTATATAACATTTTAATCAACATATACTATTTATGGTACTCATACAATTTAAACATATTTACGATAGAAAGACTCTACAAATATATAATTTAAATTAAGTATATCTAGTATTCTATATAGTATCATGATTCATGAGTACCCATGGCGCCTATTTTATGACGTTCACGTCTTATTTCATCACAATATAGTACCTATATGGAACATAATAACATAGTATAAGTATACTTGCCTCCGGACTCCTGGTCTTTGTGGTCGTTGCGCTTGAGTCCGAGAATGGCGTCGATGGTGTGGTGCTTGGGCGCTGGAACGGACGTGGCCGCGTTTGCCATCATCGGCCTGTGATGGTGAGGTGGGCCGTTGAATGCCAGCCCGAGTGCCGTGACAGCGGCCTGGTGTCTCCTGATGAGTAACTCGATGTTGGCCCGGCTGTAGGGTGGCATCTGCGCGGCGGCCGGCATCATTTCACCGTCGCTGTTGCTATCCGTCTCCATGTCGACGACGATGATGATAACGATAGCCAGACACCCACCGGCGTGTATTTGAAACGACGCCGCGGGGCGACAGATGTGAGCTTATATATATATTGCGATGGTGTTATTTCGTAGGTATTTGTTCTTCGAACGATGCTCTGCGTGCAACAAAAATTGACGAACGAAACGCGACAAAAAGACGATTTGAAAATAAAACCAATACCAAACTATGCAGTAATCACGAAACCCACTGGCGCAGATAACGACGATATTATTGTAACGTGTAGAAGAGATGTATATTGTATTATTATTATTATCGTTAATATGTTGTGCCGCCGTCACTCGGTGCGTGTGTGCGGCGCAGATTGTGCTCGCGGGCGGAGCTGATGCAGTAACCGTGCAGACGACGAGACGACAAGAACCGGAGTCCCACGACTGTTCGGCGGCGGTGTGCCGGTCGCCCGAGACCCACCGCGCTTTACGCCGGCGGGGTGGGAGGCGCGGCCACCGCGGACCAATGGCGAGGCACCGGGCGCCCCTCCCCGCCACGAGTCGTTATACCCCGAACCGCCGCGGCTTTCGAATAAACGGGCCACTTGTGCGCGCTCCACCCCAACCCGTGCGTCACACCTAACTATCGCCCCGCCGTCAACGGGTCTCCGGGTATAATTCGATAAATGTTCTTTTCAAAACCCTAAATGCCCCCGAGGGCCCGCCGCGGTCGGGGCGGTGGTAGTGGTGTGGTAACGGCCAGAGAGTGAGAGAGAGCGGAGAGAGACGGCGATGACGACGACAAGGCGTCCCTCTTATTTATTTACTAGCGTGTAATGTTTAAATGAGATGTTATTGTTTGGCCCCACACACACACACACACACGACATGGCACTATAATATTATACGACGCGACTGAGCGACTAACGGAGTGTGTGTGTGTGTGTGTGTGTGTGTACATAACAATAATGAAATATTCGACGCTGCGAAATAGCTCTGGTCGCGCACACAGTCGTTCACACTCAAGTCGTGTTGTACCCGGTTGTGTTGCTACAGCCGACTTTCAGACGGGGGCATAATATTATGGTATATAACACAAGACGTATATTACCAGCTATTATATTATTGTTATTACATTGCAGCGGTGTTCTCTCTCTCTCTCTATATATATATATATATATAGTACTACAGTAATATCCAGGGAAGGCGATATATATAATATTATATACCGACGAAGAAGGCATCGTTTGTGGCCAACAATAAAAACGCCTCTTATCGAATTGTTATATATATATCAAATATTATATATATATAGGTGCTTGGATTTTTTCTCGTGGTTTCTATGATAATATATAATGCGTGTAAATATTATTGCGTCAGGGGACGCTGTACTCGAACGCCACTGGTCGATGCCGCCACTAGACCGCGAGAGTGGTGTTTTATGTACCGACATAATAATTCGGCTTAACGCAAACTCGCGCGTCCATTTATAATCCCTTTCGTGTGCGATGTGCCTTATAAATGTGTGTGTATCTATATATAATAATATATAGGTATTATTCACGTCATGTTGAGTTTTTACGCCCTTTATAACGCATACGATGCCCGGTGAAAATTTTAATTGGCCCATACCAAAACAACGTACTCAATTCTCGACTAAATATATAATACATATCCCTCCACTTCCCTTTGGCTAGATTTTTGTTCAAGTGTATATTTACGAGACCAGTTTTTTGAATTCTATATGTACTTTAATATTCATACATTATAAGTGTGTATGTTGTCACCCGAACGGATTATCGGCAATATGCGTTGTTGAATATTTTCGATGGCTTTTTGGCGGTTAGAATATACTATGTTTAGGTAGGTACCTATACGACAAAGTATACAAAACACATGTCATATAATATATCTTATTGCAGGGTATACCATCTATATACTCGTACCTATATTGTATAGGAACCTATTCAAATTATATTCTGACAACATGACAGAACATTTTGCAGTTCACGTCCTAATAACGAACTGCAGCACACCACACCACATATGAACGGTTATTATTGGTTATTAAAATAATAAACATGAAAGTCTTATGGACAAGGGCATCTATTAGGGGGTGTAAGTGGGTGACATATCACCCCCCTCCCTAGACAAATGTGAAATTATAGTTATTTTTTAACTGTATATAATAAACTATTTTTACTGATGATATTATACCGAATGACATTTTACATAGGTACCTATACATCGTTAATCTATTTTCTATTATATAATAAAAACAATTGTGTTAGCACTTAGCAATTGCCTTAGTTTTATTTTATAATTTTATCACCCCCTTAGGTTCCAATTGATGGGCGCCCTTGCTTATGGATGTCTTAAGAAAAATAATAAACAAAATTAAAATTAAATTCTACCTTCAACCCTGAACTTTAATGGAAAACCCCGTACTTATTTTCAAATCATTATACTTTTTTTTTAAATTAGTTAATATAGGTAATATGTTAGTTTTAACTTTTAAAATTAAAACAGACATTTTTAATATTTAATAAAGGCGTATTATAATATACCTATACCTATATGATACTTGGCGGTAGTTAGAATAGCTTATATATAGGTATATATATTAAAAGTTTCTAAATTGTTGTTATTATACCTATATAATATATATAATTGATGTAATTTGAAATATCTTATCTATATGTAGGTACCTACCTATAGTTAATGTATAATATGAATTGTAATAAAGTGTACTTGAATATCAATAATAAGTTCATTAAAACATGCAATGTGTTTTATTTATATATACAATTATCAACTTAATAATGTCATGAAAGTATAACATTATTTTATGCACAGCATCATTATATATTATTATATATTAGCAAAATATATTAGTAGATAGTATAGGTAAAATAGGTACATAATGACTCCGTGAATCATGATACTCACTAGTCACTGCTAGTATCTGTACTGCCAGTAGTTTTTATAGAGTTTCGTGTAGTTTATCTCTCATAGCGATAATATACATATATGCATATACGGTTGTACAGTGCAAGTCACTTCCATAGTCACATTACTCTTTTTGTCATTTGGGTCTAAATGTTCGTTTAATTTTACTAAAATACAATAATATTACAAATTAAAAAAAATATTTAGTGAATGTGCAGCCGCTGTTGATCATTTTGTTTAATCATACATCATATTTTATAATGATAAAATTGTATAATTGTAATTTACATTGATATTATATACATACACAACAGCAGCTGACAAACAAAAATCATGCAGTGTAAATTGCACACAAAACAACTATATTTGTTATTTAGTATTAATTTAATGTAAAACTAGATGACCGTGTGCAAACTGCAAGCCAATGAACAACCATTTTCAATTGTAAATTTGTGACCCTAATATATATACATATACCTACCTAGTACCTACGCATATTACAGTAGTTAATTATACGTCTATGTACCAATTACGTTATGATTACTTTAGTACCTATATAGTATATATACACTTGGTTAAATAGATTATTTGCATGAACATAAATAACAAAATTATTATTGTGATTATTATTTATCATCTAGAAAAATATTTACAGTTAACAAAAAAAAATAAGAATATAGACGATATAATACATTTATCGTTTACAATAGATATATTATATAACTTCGATCTCTTCAATAGTCTGCTTCTTGCTGGTATAATAAATTAGGTTTAATACTGTTAAAACTTAAAGTAAAATAATTAGTTTTAAAATATTCTGGCTAGTAATTATAAAATCGGTGTTTCCCATTAATCACTATAATACTAAATGGAAAAACCTGGGAAGTTGCTTTACTGTGTAGTAGCCAGTAGGTGTCAATTGAAACTTGTCATTAGGTCAGTCACTATTCACTGTAATGGATATGTTCAATATGAGTTCATTACCTACATTAACATACAAAAAGGATTCCGACTGGTGACTGTCTAGCTGTTATCAATTAATATTCCTAAAGATATTTATTGTATAATTATTCTTCTAATACAGTAATTTATTTTTTATAATTAATAGGTACTGAAATTAAAAAAAAGGATTGTTTATGTTATAGATAGGCACTATAATTACTATAATATTATTATATAAAAATATATAATACTATTTGCTAATAACTTTTATTAACTTAAGTCAATACCGATGTGCCATAGAACGATGTGAATAGGATCATGCGGTACCTATATTTTTTTATTTTATTTTTATTTAGAATTTATACAATAAATAATAAAAAAAAGTACAATAAGCATAATGTATGTTTTTATTAAATTAAGTGCAGAGGCTAGAGTTACTCGAGAGAAGAACCAACCAGTGAAGGTACTTCGGCGTGAATTTACAATTATTTAAGTATTTAAGTATTCACATTATGTTTAATTCATAAGGTCATGGGACCACTGTCGTTTGAGTCTTTTAGGAGGATTTCTTGGGATGAGGATGGATATAATAGCTTTTTAATATGGGGATTGGTGTGATTTTTAAGGGCGGTACCTATATATAAATTAGAATTATGGATATGTATTTTTTATAACATATTATTATTTTAACAAAAATACTCTACGATAGGTACGTCGACACGGTAAAATTAATATATACAACTATATAGCTAATTTACCTTCGTGTCTCGCCTTGTTTGTCCGCATACATATAGGTTCCTAACTATATATATTATATACTCGTAAATAGCGCACTACCGTCCGCAAGTATGATACTGCTTATACGTCATGTAGGTAGTCATGCCTAACTTTAAAACTCAAATACATTTCTATTACTATCTATATTTTACAAGACTTAATGAAAATAAATTATTATTAACTTTTTAAAATATTTATTTAGGTATATTAGTTATATTTATAGATCAGATTTTTTTGAAACATATTCGGAAACAAACATTTCAAATTTGTATTTTAAATTGAGAAATAATATAATAACAAATTAATTGTAAATGAAATTGTGACACTCTAAGCTCTAATAAATGATTACGCATGGACGACAGATGCGTATGTATATAATATACTATTACTGCTCACTATAGGTACCTATATAATAAATACAATAGATATATAGTATACCTACATATAGTAATATACTATAGTAATAGGTAACCCTATAGTATACCTATCGTATATTTGCTGATTTGCTCTAACTTTATGTTAGTGACCTACGCCTACCTACCTATATATATATATATAATGTTATTGTTATGAAATGTAATTTTAAAATCACTTCGCCCACAAAATTACATTTCACCGTGGTATATAAAAATAGTGGAAAATGTTAAAGTGTATAAGGTTTGTGCCATCAAAGAGTAGGTATAAATCTTTTGTGCTGTTTATTTGACAGCAGGACCCATAGAATTGTCACTGCCAGCTGCACAGTAGCAGCAATTCCAAAGGTAGCAACAGCGCGGGCGTTTAGACTTTTGAATTTTTTTTCAGTTTCGGACGTTTTCTGTTTTCATCAGACGTTAAACATCAAAATCAAATAATCTCAAAACCACTTTTGCGACTCGACAGTGTAGAATTGGTCGAGGGGAATTCTCTGATTCACCTATATAGGTATACGTAATTCTATGAAAATAACAATATAAATCGGTTGTAAAATTTATATTGTGTAAATAGGGGGAGAATGCGAGAAAACCAATCTACTGACCGATAGGCAGTGCAGCGACAGCAGGTTAATAATTTTTTACCAATACGGTTCAATGCCTTGACGGTTTTGAACATGCATATAGAGCGTATGCCTACACACAAATTAATCGTAGATTACATATTATAAGTCATGGTTAACACAACTTATTGAAAACTAATCTATCTAAAATTTAGCGTTAATATGGAAAAATAAAAAAGACATTTTATTAATATATATAAGCCATATTAATAATAATATTAAATCCATAAAGTATGAACATTATCTATTAGAAAAAAGTTCATAGGTAGATATTATATTTTTTTTAGTTTTTACCTTAGCTTGTACCAGATAATCCCCAACCTCTCTACATAATATGTATATCGATGTTTTATTTTTATTGTATAAATATACTATAAAATTAACCGCACAGCTTAAAATATTATTCAAAAATACTTTATCAAATTAATTAATTTATTGAATAAGAACAAGATTACAGATTGAAAGTATGTTCCCTTAAGGTTAGGTTAGGTTAGTAATTACTATTGTAGTAAAAAAATAAAAAATAATTTTATTATTTATAATTATTATAAATTGTTCTTCTATTAAAACTTTGTTAATTCAACTACTTGTAAATTATTTTTGCAATTAATTAAATAATCAGTAAATTTGTTTAAATTATTATAATTTTATACTGACTTAACTTTTTCCAGTTAATCTTCATAATCACTTTGCAAAGTTACGAATTAAGAAAATATAGTCTTGTTTTTAACGCACGCGTCGCCGACCACGGGTGTCTTCAATAATTATGTATAATTTTATTTAGCCACACTTTATGTACTTTGCCAATAGTACAAAGTGGAATAATGAATACTGCAACAAAAATTATCACTTTATGAGTTTTTATGATATATTTAGAATTTAGTAGTTATAGTTTCCTTTTTTACGTTAAATTTCGTTTAATCATCGAATAAACATAAAGAATTATGTAATTTTAAATATACTTGATGTATTTGATTTATTTGATGAATAATTAAAACCTAGTTTCAAGGATGATAAATGATAATAATAAGGTTAGAATATTTTTCTAACACTATACTACAAAAAATGTAAAAGTGATTAAATATGTAAACACCTATATACCAATAATTTATATGCTCATAATATATATAATTTCATAAACGTAGGTCTTCAAAAATATATCATCAAATTTCAAACAACACAAAAAAGCGCACACAAATATTGATATGCTGTACCTATGTAGAATTTGCGAATGTTACCTCGCCGGTCATAACTAAGTTTAACTTAAAGACTTTGTTCACCTTACGAGCCTACAATGCAATTGACAGCAATCCGGACCCAAACGTATGGCAGTCGGTCACTGAATAATACGTAGGTATAATCGGTTTATTATATATATTGAACATAGGCGCGTATTGAAGTCTTTTCAACAGCTGTTTATAAATAAAAATTGTCGTCAAAAACTCGACGTCCTTATACAAAAATAAATAACGCCTCTTACTCTCTTCACCAATCACGTTATAATAATTATACGCTGTGCCGAAAATTAGCAGCTGTGAAACTGGCATCGTCTCTTGCCACAAGTTTCACGGACATAACGCATCATATTGTATTGTACATATAATAATATGTTATAGAATTAAATTTACGCGCATTAGCATCGTCGTCATCATTGTCGACCAACATTATTATTACCGTATTAACGCAAATCCGAAAGAACGGTGTCGCGGTATTTCTTTATTTTCTCGCCTTTTCGCGCACGTTCGAGGATTCCGTCACTCCCCCGCGACGACATATTAAGTTTGTCGTCACAGAAGCGTAATATACGTCGAAAATGCTACGGCCGAACGCCGTTCTGCTGTCTGACAGTTCGACACCGCGCGAGCTAATCTGTTTAGATAATAATATTATGTATTAGTAGCTATTTTATATTATGCAGCCCACAAACACACGTCACACACCTCATATTATAATATTATAATATAATATATCATACGCCTCTCCAAAGTGTAAACGGTAAGTACCTATATATCGAACGCGCATACACTGCGCGTTTACAACTCCTTTGTGATAAACATTTCGCCGGTCCATTATCCTCTTGTCACCCTGCATGATGTGTGTATAAATATATAAATATATATATATTGGTAATAATGTCGGTTGTTGGCGTGTACGCGAGAGAGGAGGGGAAGATGGAAAAAAAAAAAACACCGAGAAGAAAAAGGTCTCTCGCGCGGGGTATATATACCGACCCATACCAACAACAAATCCGCGAAATGCGTATACACGGCAGCGCGTATTCATATTATATGTTATTATTATTATTTTATTAGTATAGTAGTAGTAGTAGTAGTAGTGGTAGTAGTAAGAGTAGTATTAGTGGTAGTATTATATTATACTTATACACTTATACAGTTTCGAGTGTACCGACTATTGTGTGAGACGCGCGCGGCGTATAAAAACATATAATAATAATAATAATAATGTTTCTATAATGTAATAATACGACATACATAAGGCCGACACCAGGAAATTTCGGACCTTTTGTGTAATATTATACGGCTTTTATGTGCCCCGCGAAAGAGACATGCCGCACGACCAGTCGGCTTCGTATATGTTTTGATACCATCTACAATATATCTATTATTATATACCTGAGGAACGGCTCCTGCAGCTTCACGTGTGTATGCGGCAGCGGCGGTGATCTTATTATATTATACTATAATAATGATAATAAAGTATCGGGTGTACTATAATATTACCTATATTTACAAATCTGACATGTTTGAAACAAATTTTTTTTACATTTCTAAAGTGTTTCAAATTCCGAGACTTTAAAAAAACACAAATGTAATTTTGGAAAATATTATTTTTCTCTTAACGAATAGTTAAACATTTTTTTAACAATAAATTATATATTTAGAGACTGCATGGTTAGTCGTTTACCAATATATTTTTATATATTATCTATTATCTATATAGTATATACCGTGGTATATTATAATATTGGGTATTACGAGTACAAATATATTATTGAATATATAAATAGAGTATCGACCAACGATATTACTATGTATTATAGTTTGGTACTACATTTAAAAATAACCTATAGCCTATATAAATAACATATATTATATAGAATAAATAAATTATGTACTATATTCTATATAAGTACTTATTTAATATAATAATTGCAGAGAGTAAACTACAGTACCTAGTTATGTTGTTTAAAAAGCTACTGGTGTAGGTACTCTACAAACGGTACACTTTATAGATTTGGTACCTATTAAATGAAGTATATTATAAAGATAACGAATAATAAGTTCATAGCACACTTTACAGCTTACACAATATTAATAAATTACAGAGACTAGATTTTACTAATTATTATTAGTAGAATCTGTAATGCCAGGGTTACGCAAGAAATTGATCAATTTAATGGTTCGTTAAAATTTAATAGACCTACGTGGCTACACAAGTCACGACTCATTGGCCACTAAATAATGTTTAAATGGCCAACATATAATATACTATAACGGTTCATTAAATGTTTAGTGACCGTTCGTGCCCAGCGTAAGTGATAATAATAACAACTTATCGATGAAATATAATTGAAATGCATTCAATTGTAATTTTATATAATATTCAATCAATTTTATGCAAGAACAGCTACTATAAAAGTTATGCGTTCCATTTGTTATTGGAACCAATAAATTGTTGATACAACTATAGCAATATAGAAATTATTTTAGGTTGTATTTATAATTTATAAAATATCAAAAATAGTATTCGAATTAGTATTAAACCTTTTTGAACTATATGTTTACTCTCTAAAAAAAACTGTTTGTAATGTTCTGTAAAATATAATAATAAAACACCACCTAGCATTTGTGAAACAGCTTAACTATTTACAAATTTTGTTGAGCAAATTGCAAATTATAGGTTTATAGGTCTTTACTTACTCATGCTTAGAAAATCCTATTTTATACAAATATTGAATTCAATTTATCAATTGGTCATACATTGTTACAAGTCTATCTACTATTGTATTAGATATTTAGGGATTTTACTGGAAAGCAATATGCCTTTATTATTACGAATGAAATCGTTTATAATCGTTTATATGAAATATGCTTTCCCAGACGTTAGGTATTATTCATAGAAATACAACAAATTTCAAAAATATAAACTCTTTGGAAATATTGTATTTCTCACGTGTTAAGTCTCACCCGGAACTTGGCTCAATAGTTTGGTCACCAATATTTATACTCTTAATATAAATCAGGTTAAAAATACAGTATAAATTTCTAAAAATAAGTTGTAGTAGGTAAGTTTAACATTGTTTAATTATGTTGATAGAGATTTAAAAAAAAAAGCGTCTGCTTAAAATTATACAGTAAAAAGTCTGATTCTCATATGAAAAAAAAGCGGGTACGTGGATGTCACTGTGCTATACAGTATGTTACAAGTGGGTGACTGTAATGGATGGTGTTATACTTGAATTCAATAGCAATATATCATTGGATACGAAAAACGATTCTGAGCGGAGACTGTTTGTCCGCCTAGGATAATTTATATTATATTTATATTTTTATTATTAATGCGGTAGCTGGTTAAGTTGAATTATAATTATTTGTTTATTGTCATATTTGTATATAGTAATATAGTTTAGTAGTTTCAAACACCCACGAATAATATTTTTAAAATATAATTCAAAACTAAAATTGTTCTTCTTCGTTTAAATATCTAATGTCGTCCAAATATGAACATAAAATAACTTTTTTATTTATTTAAAATAGTTTATTTACAATCTATACAAGCAGGTATAATAAGTAAGTGTGGTGACATTAAATAGCGTTAATTAAAGAATAGGAAGGCAGTGCTACCTGACCTGAAATTAGGTTTTGTTTTGTTTTGTTTTTTTTTTTATGCATTGAGCTGGTCTGTTGGCCATTGCTTTTCTAGCCTTCTGGGAATGAGTAAGATAGTGAATAGATTTTTAATTAGAGGATTTGAATGCACGCGAAGCTTTGAATGGAATTTTCTGTTATGGGATTTGGCTAAGTCGTTGAAGGTTGGAATATTAAGGTCTTGGTGGAGCCGGACGAATTATCGATTTGTATACCGTAAGTTTGTTGGCTAGAGAAAGTTTCGATTTTAATAGTGGTCTCAAAAGATGCAGTCTAGAGTTCACAGATTTTCGTTTTTGTTTTAAATGCGAGCTCCAGTTAAGGCGTTTGTCAAATATTAACCCTAGGTACTTTACTTCGTCTGATGAAGAAATTACTTTGTTATTAATCGAGACAGGTGGGCAATCAGAATTGCGCATTGCAAAAGTCACAAAAGTAGACTTGTTTTCATTTATTTTTATTTCCACCGTTTTGTCCATAAGTTCATCATATTTAGGTGAATTTAGATCATCCGACAAGCAGTTGAGGAATCATAATGTGACGCTGAAATTAGAGTGTCATCGGCATATGTACCAAGGAAAGTGAAAGATGTTTTAGGGATGTCGTGGGTGAACACAGAATAAAGAAAGGAAGCGATGTCACTACCGTGTGAGACACTTGCTAAAATGCGATAGCTGATTGAATAACTATTTTTAAGACGAATCTTAAAGGATAGGTATGATTCTATTAATAAAAAAATATGGTGCTGGGAGAAACTTTTTTAGTTTGAAGAATAAAACCCTTCATGGCAGACCCGATCAAAAGCCTGCGAGACGTCCAGAAACACAGTGTCTAAAAAAAAAATATTGTAAAATGAATACATTTATTACTCCGATTAGAATCTTAAAATATTATGGTGAGAATACTTTTTAGTTTTTAATATAATGACCTGCAATATCTTACTTATTGTCGTGTTATATCAAGGTGTAAACAATCATATCTACATAGACTACACTAAAAAAGAAAATCATACTAACCTAAATATTATTACACTTAAGAGAACGTGATACCCGCATGTGTTGTCTCCGTCTTACAAGTGCGTTACATAGCAAATTGTACGCTTAGAAGAACACGTGTAACTCCGATAGCTTATAAATTAGATTGAATTGACCTCTTATAAAATCTAAAGGCAAGGTGATTATCTAGGCAACCTCATAGAATTTTTATTATATTTTAATTTTTAAGTGAGTTATGAGTATTTTAAAATTGTAAATTATTTGTAAATCTTTAAATACTCATAACTCGCTTTAAAATTAAAATATAAAAAAAGGCCCATGAGGTTGCCTAGATAATAATCTTACCTTCAGATTTTATAGGAGGTCAATTCACTTTAATTTTTAACGAACGGAGCTACTCATGTTCTGCCGAGCGTACAATTTGCCATGCTACGCACTTGTAAGACAGAGACAACACATGAGGGTATCACGTACTCTTGAGAGTATGTCAGCGCACTATTTATTTTCTCTCTCTGACCCACGCGCAACATAGACAAAACGCATTTACGCAGGATATTTTTTTTTATGATTTTAAGTAATCTTAGAGTATAAACACCCATTAAAAAAAAGATAAAGAATAATATTTTTGAGGGAATGACATATCGATTTGTCTAAATATCATCTCAAAACAATTTAAACATCATTTAAATTTACAACATTATTTTGTTTATTTTGAAAGTCAAATACAAAGTCAAATAACAATAAAATATAAAATCGATATGTCATTCCCTCATAAATATTATTATCTATCTTTTGTGTAATGAGTGATTTTACTCTATGATTACTTAAAATCATAGAAAAAATTATCCTGCGTAAATGTGTTTTGTTTATGTTGCGCGTGAGCCAGAGAGAGAAAACAAATAGTGCGCTGACATCCTCTATTATTTTAGTGTGGTGAATGGCGATACAAACTTTTATTTTCAAGTGAGAACCAACCTTTATTGCCGAAAATTATTAATTGGATGATTTTTTTTTTCGGTAACGTCTATTTATCTAAAGGCAAATTCTGAACAAATAGTTTCTGAGTTAGGTATTAAACTTTATGTAAGTAGGTAGATACTAAAACTACTAAGGATAATAATCTGTTATAAATATATAAAATATAAAATAGATACCTATAGAATTATTAATTTAGTTTTGATTATACTCAAGGGATTTTTTTTAAATGTTAATACATTTATATTTATTAATTACTTTAATATTTTTATATTATCATCATAACTTTAAACCTATAATTTTCATGAACTATAATTCTTAGTAAGTATAATTAATGTTTAACAACTTATAAAATACTCATTCAAATTTCAATTTACATACATCAACATTTAATCTAAAATATATGCCAATTCACAATAAAAATAGTAGTTCACGTTTGAAAAATAAATGCCACAAATCACTCCATAAATAGTATAAAAAAAATCATAGCGTTTGAAAATATGGTCCTTAGGTATACTTACTTGAAATCTGAATAAAATATGTATGATAAAAGAAAAAATTGAGGGGTGGTGAGCATGTTTGTCTATTGACCCAGAAAATGACTGATCGCAATTGGTATATGAAAAGGTCATTTCAAGCGCAATTGGGAAACTCCTGTTGAATCTCCCCGTATACGACGTTGAGTCTTGCTCGTTTATGTACAATCGTTTTTAAGCTTTCTTAGACCAAAAAATATATCATGATCCTGTACCTATAGGTGTACTTACCTGCTAATAATATTGATATTTGAGTTGGTTTTAGTATACGTTTTCGTTGACGTGGGAAGGCGGTGACGAGACAGTGACGGCGGCGTGCGCTTTGTCAAAAGACCGCGCGACATTGATAGGCAAATCGATTTCACACGCGTAGTATCAGGTTTAGACATATATTATATTATATTATTTGTTATAAAAACATTCGCATGAAAGCCGACCACAACAACAATATATATATTTGTACATTTAATCCGCAAAAATCACAATGGCATTGTATTATATTGGTTTAGTGTAACAATGGTCAGCCATGGTCGCGCGGAACGTTCCTACAAATATAATATACCTATATAAGTGTTTGTCCGCGTACATTATATTATTATATTATTGTGTGTTCCGTTTGTTTATACAAGTAAACGCCGAAAAAAAAATACAAAATAAATAAAGAGGAGATTTTAGGTTTGTGGTTTCCAGTTATCAGTTATTATCAAAATGCATTTTCAAACAGCGGGATGCGACGGCGGCGGTTTTCGGAAACTAAACTAGCTGTATAGTTCTCCAATAAGAAAACATTTTGATAAAAGTGTCATGTTTCCGTATTGTCGCAGCAAGTACCAGCACACTAATAATATAGGTTTGTATTTTTACAAAATGTAAAATACTAGCTGAATTACTTGGCTTCACCTGAGCGTAAAATAGTGTGTACCGCATACACCTCCCCATTATGGTCTATAATAAAAAAATATCTTAGACTTGATATGAGATTAATATAATATATTAGATATCGTAAGAATTGCAACCCTCAAGCTATTATTATTTAGGCCCTACGTTGGTCAGTCAGCGAGTCAGTCATCGGGACACGTTCGATTATATTATATTACTCTTGAAGCACGCTCACACGCTTGTGATTTTGAGATCAGTATCATCTCAAGTTGGTGGATTGCAGACTCCACGAAGTGAGTACTTAATTATGAATGTTTTATTAACTCGTTATTTAAGATGTGCATAAATGTGTAGGTTCCAAGACAACGGTCGAAAAGTCAGCGTTAGAAATACCATTATTACTAATAATAAGTTGTATGATTTATACAGGTCTAAAATTATATTCAATCATAATTCATAACTAATAGCGACTCTACAATAAACTAAAATATATTATGATAGATGGCATCACTAATGTATTGTTGCCTTCCAGATTTCCTACTTTTCCGGTTTATTTTCCAAAAATTTTCTTTCGTACAAGTCTTGTCCTGACAATTAAGAACATAAAAAAAAATAATCAGCCAAATCGGTCTCTCAGTTTCTGAGATTAGCTCTTTCAAAGTGTATAATTGTATAAGTAGTTTTTCGTTTATATAGTTAGTTTACATTATATTTCAGTAGCATTATTATTGTCGTCAATGCGTCAAAGTGAATAAGTTGAAGAAAACAATGCCCCCAATTGGCAATTTCACTTCATTTTTCGGTACGTTCTTTTTTATTTTAATAAAAAAAAAGTTAAGTTATCATGGGTTTTGTCTTTTACAGTTAGGTTAGGTTTAAAAATGTCAAACAATAAAATTAAATGCATCTTATCATTGCATATTAGTAATATACACTGTACTAAAGCTGTCAATATTTGATACCTGGAACAATGAATCAAATGAAAATGAGAATACTATGAAGGAAATCAATTTTGAGATTAACTTATTTTACAAACGTATAATAAAACAAAATTTCCGGCGTATAGGTATGTATACTGTTCAGTGCAACATTTTATGAATATAATATAGTTTAATTTAATTTTTAGTTCGTAATTAGAAGGAATTTACCATATCAGTTAATAGTAATCACACCTATATACATATATAGATATTATGTAATATTGTATAATATTATTATGTAGGTAATAGACTATATAATACGTATATTATGACTACGTGCTAAAACCTATCCAAGTACTAAAGTACCTACCTCATAACCGACTGAAGTGTTTACATTTTTTAGCCCGTGCTAACAACAACAATTTACTATGCAGGGTATTTAGGAAGGAATAAGCGTAAACGCAATACACTAATTACCTACTAATACCTATACAGCTATAAAGTTTACCCCAATTTACATAAGTGTAAAGTAAACAATGAGTTATAATACAATAGACTTGAATAGAAATTAGTAGGATTGTTATATTTAAATCTTAAATTATTGTAACAAAGTCGTAATATGTAAAATCATAGTTTGTTATTAGCAGCATAAATATTGTGTAAGTTGTAGGTAGGTACACGGAAAAATTATTATTTTTAATGGCCGAAGAACACGCAAGCCTGTAAAACTTATTTATATTACACACAAATAAGACTTACTATAAATGAAAAAAAAAATCGTATAATTAAATGCTTAGAAATTAATATTTTTTTAATATTTTTTTTTTTTTTTAGATACCTACAGTTAATAAAAATTACCATAAATAGGTTCTGGAGATATTATCATTACTTGCAACTTATACCTATGTTAATCGAATATTCTATGCAATGTTCCCAAAATTCTAACTCTTGAGTTCTAAGTTTGAAAAATAAAACCTTCGTAAGTACGTCATATTCTAGTAGGCATTCTATTGCCGGGTCACATAAAAAATTGATTAATTTAATGGGTCATTAAAATGTAATGGATCAATAATTGGCTACTAAATCATGTTTAAGGTACTATATTTAGTTCTTTATAGATTCATTTAGTGTTTAGTGATTTTTCATGCAACCTGGCATATTATATATTTATATGTATTACAATCACAACATAAAAAAAATATTCTTGGAAAATATTGAACATAATATATTCAATGTACAACTCAAATGTTCCCCAGCTGCATCATAGTTAAACTTTTATATTTCAATACTCATCTTTTGACTTACCAAATATGAATATTAAAGTTACCTATAGGTATAAATTACATAATAATATAATATTATGTATAATATATTTTATATAGGTTTCTTAGACGTCACACAATATTGCTTTACTCATTTTAAAATTAATAAATATTTTTCATAACATCAGCCATCAGGCTTCCTTCAGCACATATTTTTATATTATAAAGTAGGTATAACTTTAATAAAATATATTATGTGAATTAATGATATTTATTTTTATTATAATTAAAAAATTATTAGCTGAATTCTATTTTTATATTATTTTGTACTTCAACGGAATGTTATAAGTTTTTATACCTACTTAATTATTAAGCATTTATAAATTAACTCTGAGCTTATTATTACTTACGAATTACCAGTTTCAATTGAATTTTTTGTTTACCATTTTATAAAGAAAGACTCTTAGATGCCTGCAGTTTCACAAAATATTTAGGTTTAGCCGATACGTACAGTGAATATTTAAAAATCTAAAATATAAAATTGCTTTTAATGCCTCTTAAAATAATATTCAATAAGATAATTTTCGATAACTTAAAGAACCGAAAATTATCGTTTCTATCTTATCGAGTTGCAAAATACCACTACAGGTACATTTATGTCGGTCCTTATTTCACACTTAACAACAAATTGTGCCTATAGAATAGGTATTTATGCAGACCATAGGCACGTTTAGGATGATTATATTTACTATTTTAAATACACAAGCAAACGTATTTACAGGTACTTACACGCGAATATAATAATATATCATAGGTACACTATGTTTAAAGTCCATTATATTTATCCATTATAAACTGTTCTAATAGTTATTTTGTATGTATAGTAGGTCATGCAGTTTTGTAAGTAAAAAACAAATATAAATCAAGATTTCAGTTCGCGTGTTCAGCTCAACCGAGACGGTCGCACACAGCAAAGTCCATCTGCACATCGATAACGTCTCTACGGTTCAACTCGTTAATAATCAAACAAATATAAGGTTAGTGAACATTAAATAATGTAAACAACACCAAAACTTACAATGAGCGTTAATATTAAATCGCCCATAAATAGGGGCCAAAACAACTTTTTTGCTTCTAAAGCGCCAAATAACCCACACCTCAATAATAAAACAATCAAAACACCTATCAATATCCAAAAGGTCTCACCCAAAACCTCAAATCCCAAAACCAATCCAACTCCACAGCTCAACAACACATCAGGCCAAACCGCATCAAATCAAACACCTCCAAACCTAAAATCCAATGAAATCCAAATCTCATTCGCCAACGCAACAGCTAGAACGCGTAACCCAAAAAAAGAGCAAGCTATAATAATAGAAATTACCGACGACATTCAGCAACACGAATATATATATGCAATAGCTGAAATAACAAAACCGGAAAACATATTATTCATGTCACGCATATCCAAAGATAGATTCTGCGTATTCCTATCATCGGTAGAGCTGGTAGACTGCGTCGTTAATCACCCAACACCAATAACTATTAACGGAAAACAAATTAAAATAAGAAAATACTTCAACCCCGACAAAAGAATAATAATATCAAACGTATGTCCAACAATCCCTAATGAAACAATCCTAAGCGAACTCAGCAACAATGGCATAATCCCTACCAGTCAAATAATCCACCTCAGAGCCGGCGTTAAAAAAGAAGGATTCGCACACATCCTAAGTTTCCGTAGGCAAATGTTCATATCCACAGAAACCACCATAAATCTCCCAAACTCTATACTAATCAACCACGAAGGATCGAACCACAGAATTTTTTTCTCCAACGATTCACTTACTTGCTACATATGTAAAAAAATCGGACACACGTCCTCCAGCTGCAACGAATTCCCAGAAGCAACCATAAAAAACCAAATCATTCCAGAAAAAATAAACGACGCGCACACCTCACTACAGCAACACACACAAACAACACTCCAAGCAAGCAACACACAAATAGAACACCCTATAGAGAACCCGATTAAAAACACTGAAATTCAAATCACCGATAATATGGAAACCGACCTCATATCGTTCACTGATATCAAAAGGCCCGCGCCCTCCTCTCCAACGGTTTCCTGTAACTCCGAGGAAGTCATAGCAATAGAAAACGATCAAAATTCAATCGCTACCAAAACCCATAAAGACCTCACCTTAAAAAAATCCAAAGTATCACGAACCAACACACAAGCAATCGCCGAGCTTAATACATTATTAGAACCAGCAAAACAAATTTTTATCAAAAACGCCAGCAATATACCAATCGGTTTTACGCAATTCAAAGCTATAATAGAAAACGCTCCTACCTGCAACGATAAACAAGAACTATGCGACAACTATAAAATCGAACCCAACCACCTAATTAAAATAATTGAACTCGTGTACCCGGTTATCAACAGCAAAGCCATTAAAAACCGATTAACACGATTGTCAAAAGCACTTTTCGATTTAGACCCATTCACATATGAAGCTAATGACAAAGCAGAACAACAACAACAATAATCACACGCAATCAAGTTAAACACCCATTAAATTCATAATGACATCTCAACACTTTAATTTAATACAGTGGAATCTCAACGGATTCTATAAAAAATACAGCGAACTTCAATTAATCATCCAAAAACACAACCCTAAAATATTATGCTTACAAGAAACCAATTTTAATGATAACTCAACAGGAAACATTCCAGCATATACAGGATACCATAAAAATCGTACAAATACACTCCGCTCCAGTGGCGGCGTATCCATCTACATCTCCGACACTCTCTTCAGTACACAAATAAACCTACAAACTAGTTTAGAAGCAATAGCGATAACAATTCACGGAAAAGAAATAATTACAGTATGCAATATATATCTACCTAACCAAACAAATTTTAACGATAATGACCTAGCCCAAATAATCAGTCAATTACCTACTCCGTTCATTATCACTGGTGATTTTAATAGCCACAACGAACTATGGGGCTCATTATCAACGGACAAACGCGGCAAATCAATAGAAAGATTATTAAAAAACGACAATCTAACCTTATTAAATACAGGAGTCAACACACGACTAAATCCTCATAATGGAAACTTCTCAGCAATCGACCTATCTTTTTCCAACTCAGCTTTAGCACAGCGAATCTCTTGGACAGTTGACACTGAAATATACAGTAGTGACCATATTCCAATTTTCATATCTATTATACCTAGGAAATGCGACACAAATGACATCCCCGGCACAAGATGGAATTTAAAACATCCAAACTGGCAACTTTTTTCAGACATTATAGAAAAAGAAATACAAATGGAAAACTCAAAAATCAACAATTCGACACCACAACAACTAATCGATTTCTTTACAAATCTAATCATAAATACCGCCGAAAAAACAATCGGCAAATGCACAAACAATAACAAACCAAAAGTACCGTGGTGGAACGATAATATAAAAACAGCAATTAAACTCAAAAACACAGCACTAAATCACTATAAAAAGACTAAAAATTTCAACGACTTCATTATTTTCAAAAAACACAGGGCCCATACTAAATACTTAATCAAAAATAGCAAAATCAACTCTTGGCAAGACTTTACATCTAATCTAAGCTTTAAAGTGGACCCTTCCAACGTCTGGAATAAAATAAAATCGTTAAAAGGTCTGAAACGCAACCACCAAATTAACATACTCAACAATGGAACCATAATCTCTCAACAAGAAGCAGCAAAACAAATAGGTGAATACTTCCAAAAAAATAGTAGTAACTTAAACAATTCAACAGAATTTAGAAAAACAAAACTCAAAGCAGAAATGACACCAATACAGTCCAAAGTTAACCAAAACAATCCACTACAAATAAAACTCAACGAAGATATTTCAATCAACGAAATACTCCATGCCATATCCAAGTGTAAAAGTAAAAGCTCCGGCCCAGATGGAATACCAATCTCTTTTATACGCAACCTCCCCTCCAACGGAAAGAACCTTTTATGTCATATATACAATATTATCTGGAAAAACAACTTCTTCCCCATCAACTGGTGCAACAGTTCAATAATCCCGCTACTGAAACCAAATAAACCTAAATTCCAAGCGGATAGCTACAGACCAATCTCCCTAATTAATAATATTAGCAAAATACTCGAAAAAATAGCAAATGCAAGGCTATCATGGTACTTAGAAAAAATAAATTACTTTTCATGCTTCCAAAACGGGTTCCGAAAAAATAAATGCACAGTCGACAGCTTAGGATATATCCAAACAGAAATAAACAAAACATTCTCGGAAAATCAATCTATGAGTTTAATAAGCTTAGACATAGAAAAGGCCTATGACCGCACGTGGAAACATAGAATAATCTCAAAATTAAGCACAGTATTATGCCACGGAAACCTATTAAATTACATTAAAAATTTTTTACGATCCAGAACATTCCAAGTAAAACTAAGCAACACAATTTCAGAAACATTTTCTCAAGAAAATGGAATCCCACAAGGGTCAAGTCTATCCCCAACATTATTTTTAATAGCCATAAATGATATAACAAACTACATCACCGAACCCATCAAGTACACCCTCTTCGCAGACGACCTAAATATTTTCTTCAGAAGCCAACAAACAAACACAATCCAAACCATACTTCAAGAAAGCTTAAATAACCTAACAAAGTGGGCTTCAGAAACAGGCTTCAATTTTTCAGCAAATAAATCACAGAGCATCTGCTTTACAAAAAAAAGAAATCAAAAACCTCCCACCTTTAAATTAAACGAACTAACTATTCCAAACAAAGACTCAATAAAAATTCTAGGCATTACATTCGACAAAAAATTAACATGGATACCCCACCTAAAACTCATCAAAAAAGAAACAACACAAAGAACAAATATCATAAAAATACTAGCGCACACTATATGGGGCTCCAAAAGCAAACTATTAATTCAATTACACAAAGCACTCATCCGGTCAAAACTAGAATATGGCGCAGAAGTTTACCAATCAGCCAAAAACAGAGTCTTAAAAACAATAGATCCTATACACAACACCTGTTTACGCCTAGCTATCGGAGCCTTCAAATCTAGCCCGGTAGAAAGCATCTACATTATAGCCAGTGAACCCCCTCTCTGGATCCGAAGAATACAAATAGCACTACACTACGCCGCAAGACTAACCAGAAACAACGCCGTAACACCAATACCCGAACACATCAAACAAATCATCAACAAATACAAATTAGATTTTTCAAATATATTGAAAAACACAATCATACAAACTCCCCCATGGTCAACTAAAATCAACATAAACACCGAAATAGCAGTAAATAAAAAAAAAGAAACCACTCCAGAAATTTATAAAAATCTATTCCACGAACTCAAAAATAACCTATCAGGTCAAGACATTTATACCGACGCCTCTAAAAGCGAACAAGGAGTAGGAATAGCAATCATTATAGACGAAGAAATAATAACATATAAACTACAAAAAAAATGCTCCATCTATACCGCCGAGGCCATCGCCATAACATCAGCTCTCAAACATATCGAAAACAACCCACACCAAAATTTCAATATATTCACCGACTCCCTAAGCACCATCAACAGTATCCAAAATATATTTCAAACCAACGACATTGCTACTAACATCATAAACCAAATCGAAAATCTAAAACACCAAAACAAAAATGTCCAAATAATTTGGACACCAGGACATAGCAAAATCCACGGTAACGACCTAGCCGACCAAAATGCAAAAAATGTAATAACATCTGAAGCTCCCAAACTAAAATTCAACACAATATTAGACACAAAAAAACACATAAAAACAATCACACAAAATATATGGCAAAATCACTGGCAAAACCAAAACACAAAATTACGTGAAATAAAACAAAATATAAATCCCTGGCCACAACACGAAACATCAAGAAAAACTGAAATAATAATAAACCGATTGAGAATCGGACACAGCCACATCACACACGGACACCTTATGAAGAACCAACCGCCAACAGAATGCACCTCATGCGGAGTTACCCTCACAATAAAACACATTATAACTGAATGCCGATCAACCGAAGAAGCAAGAGAAAAACTCGACATACAAGCCAACATGTACGAAGCAATAGGACCTGACTGTCAACCCGAGAAAATCATAACATTCCTAAAGAACACCGGAATAGAAAAATTTATTTAAGCATTATATTAGTCATAAGAAACAATTTCCCCCCCCCCAATTATTGTAATCAAATTGTAAGCCAAAAATCAAAAAGACACTAACAAAATTTATGTAAAAAGCTAATGGCCTATGTCGCCGAAGCTACACAAAGATCAATAAAAAAAAAAAAAAAAAAAAAATCAAGATTTTACATTATATATATTTAAAAACCGTGTGATATCAATATATTATAATATATTATACCTAATACCTATTGTCTATAGCTACGTAATAACATTTATATTAATTTAAAATAAACATGAGCATTTAAAATAATTGTGGATGCCCAAAATTAACAAATCTACATTCGTTTTTAAAAGTAATTAACCTTAAACAATATAGTGTATATACCTCCAACGTAAGTTAAGATTTTTGTGTATATGCTTATCTACCTGTATATTATAAATTAAAAGTTATAACATATACCGTATATCCGTTTATGATAAATAATTTGATTTGAGCGCATTTGAAAAATTATTTTACCTTTTATATAGGTAAATAAATAATTGAGTGGATAAAAAAAAACGACAAAGTTTATATTTATTTCATACTATAAAAGTATATATTTTATCTCATTTTAAAAGCATAATTTGTTATAAATAAAAATGCGTTCATATAACAGTTTGCTTTGACCCCCACCCCGAGTCAAAACTAAACTCATTAGGTCGAAGCGAGGCTAAACGATGTCATAACGGGGTTAGATTATTATTTGGCATTCGATTACTAGACACAATATTCATCGTTGGTGAAATGAGTTACAAATTGAATTGGCCCATCAGTGAATAACACAGAGGGGAGTGGTACGAAGGGAGTGCAGAACCACCGTATTTGCCGGTCAAAATAATAATAATAATAATGACGATGGTAAAAAAAATATAACATTTCCCTCATATTTTTAAAGGGCCTGCGTGCTTGCGCGGAATTCGATTATACCTCTTCATTTGTCTCACTTTTTAAGTGACAGATGCGACCCGTGAAAATTCCGCCTTTCATAACTTTGTTTGTTTATATGTTTTCGACTTCAATCTTTAATAGGACCAAGGGGCGAGAGCCTTCGGGCTTACAATACAAATGGTAACCTGGTTATAGCCAGTATTTACGTGATTTAAATACATCGTTAGGGCTCAGGGGCCAGCCATGACTAGTTTTCGATGCATAGGTAATGAGATGGGCGTGAAAACTATTATAGTTTCAAGAATATAAAACGAATTAATTTACACCTCCTTTGTACTGTTAGGTTAGTTACTCATACACTATAACGTGCAAAAAGTATCAAAATATTTTGAATATTATATATGGTGCCCATAGGAAATTCCAGGAGATTTGGAGGATGATTTTGTATACATTTCAAATCGTTACAGTTGTTCAAAAATAAAATAAAATCAATTTTGTTAAAAACTTTTATTACATTAATATCTTCCCGTTTATCCGCAGTTCAATTTCCTCAAGTAAAATATTTATAGTTCAATTTTGTTACCATGAACCACCGCCCTCGACATTAAAGATCGAATCAACTTTTCTAAATACATATTATATAACGTTAGGACCACAAATAAAATATTATATACTATTATAAAGTATGCCTAAAATAATAATAAATAATTTTTAATTGTGTTTGTATTATATATTTTAACTGAAAGAAAAAAGGTAAACGATAGTAAGATAGATTAATTGTGATCCGGTCGACGGGTCGAAGATGGGCAATACAACAGTATAATTAATAAATATCAACATTATAAAATCAAAGGCCTGTGCGGTTCACAATTAAGTATTTAACTTAGTTTAATAAGGGGTCAGTATCTGCCCGTATTTTATTTGTCACTGGCAACGCCGTAGCCGTACAAGATATTAGTTAGTAACCTATGTAGGTATACTAAATAATAATAAAATAAACATTATTCATAAGACTTAATATTAATTGATTACTTTTTAGTAAATATTAGGAACTACATAAACGTCGTTAAATGTACCATTCAATGATAGAATATGAGAGATTTAATTTGTCCACGACGTTATCGCGAGCAAAATAAGTTTATACCTACACCTATATTAATCATATTTTTGTGAAATGTTAATATATTAACAACTATAGTTGTGCATACCACAGAAACGAACTTATCATGTCATCAACAAAAAGAAGTTACTATAATAATTCAACAATATAACAAAAAAAAATCATAAATTATAGTGTCACCTCAAGGAAAACAAATAAAATCATGATACCCATATAACATGTGTGATCCGTCGTCAAACTATTACAATTTTTTAATGCTCGCTTGTACATAGGTATTATGACTTCAAAAAGGACGATGTCGATATTATTTAATCTACAAATATCGAGTTCACCTTTTGTATGTTTTTATAATAGCATTAAAATAATAATATTGTTGTAATAACGGCGTCATATAAACCGTACTACATCATGCAGACATTTTTATTTGAGAATTTTGTTACTGATCCATATACATAATCCTTCTAGTTTTCTTTGATTTTTAATATTCTGTTTTTATAGTACCTATAGGTACCTAATTGGAACAGTATAGTTAGTACTTACCTAAATTGTGTTTAATTGTTCGATCTTACAAGTATACATTTCAAACTGCAATAATATGAATAAAATTAGCAGTAAATATTTCATTTCCAATATTCGTTAAATGTATGGAAAACTATTTTAAATCTATACACCTATCAATATTGCAATGAATAAAACAGCAAAAAAAAACATATAAATAAAGAAATAGGTACAATTGCACCATTTCCGGTACATAAAAAGGTTCGTGATTTGTGTCTCTCGAAAGATTGGAAGAACCGAAGAAAGCCCATAATAATAATGCACCATGTTTGTGGGTGTTTGAAAAATACATTTAATATATTATATTTCTATTATGTTTCACCGGTGTGTGGGGACAAATCTCTACAGACGGTTACAAACAAACCTAAAATTGCGATTTGTCATATAGTTGGGCGGTGTACTGTGTGTATATACATTTGAGTGTATTATACTGCAGTAAACTCGTCATTATCGCTACATGACGTCTTTCCCATTGTGAACCTTCGTAACATGTGCTGCCATCGTTGTACTGTATAAAAATACAAAACGTTTTTCCAAATACAAAATAAAAAGTAATAATAATAATAAAAATAATAATAAGAGAGGGTATAAAAAAATAACATAATAACATTATCCAAACTTTGGATCTTTTCGCGTTTCCGTTCGTGAATCACGTCCACGGGACCTTTAACTTTGTTACTGTTTTTTCGCCATCCGATTAACCTTTTCGCTTTTGTCAACATAAACATAAATATATAAACGGATATAGGACTATACGAGTTACCCTCCCGCTGAGCTATTCGATTTGCTGCTATTAAACTTCAACGGACAAGGAAACCAAGTAAATAAACTAATATCTATATCATTTATGAGCATATGTACCAGATGGTCGGGTGGGGAGGAATTACTTTGATAACTTTTTCAGACTTTGTAGGATGTCCGAATCAGCAGGTTACAAACATTATGAAAGTTGTCGTCGGCCGTCGGCTGTTGACTGTCTTTTAGTTTTTAGTAAAACATTTCATATAAATTACGTATCGGTCTGAACGCGTGCATCTGACATCCTTTATCATAATGGAAGTACCTAGACATTTCAACATACCAATTAATGCATTTGTAGTATATTTTGTATTATTTACTCTGATATTTTGAACATGGTAGCTAAATTAAATGAAATTATATATTCGTTGAATTTAAATCCAAGCATACAATTACAGGTACTTATGTTTCAATATTATAATAATGTGTATAGTTAACATAGAAAATTAAAGTATATTAATATTCAGTAGGTATAGTTATATGGTTTTATAATAGTACAGTACTACAATAATCAGGCGCGTAGCCAGGGGGGGTGTTACAGGTGTAATAACACCCCCCCTCAGCCGTGGTATACTTAATATTTTTTTATCAAGATAAAGATGCATCATTACGCAGAATAGAATAATCATAAGTATAAGCACGAATCGTAAATCGTGATTTACACTTATTTATAAAAATGAAGTATATTAGTTTATATTACGATAACAATAGTCAATAATGTAAAGCACTAAAGCCGGGATCCGGGCGATCCGGCATTAATTAGGTACTATTTTAGACCGTTCTGTGACGTTTTATCGATTACTCGTTTCATGCACGATTTAATAATATAATATATCTTTTCATGCAGCGTGTAAGAAAACGTTTACAACTTCAATTATTGATTATTTGATTATCATGATCATGATGAACGGGGCTCGGGCAGTTGGACCCCGTGATAACAACCAGATTTTTTATCACGAAATTTTCATGGAAGAAACGCAAAAATCGGGGCCAACTGAAAATGCAAGAGTACCAACAGTGAAATGTAAAAATTCCCAAATAATTCCCAAATTTATGTATTTTAAAATTCAAATATTATTGTGCAATTATTGTAAAATTCAAATTTATGTATTTTTAAATTCAAATATTATTGTATAATTCGTAAATCGAAAAATGAAAATTCTCGTTTACGAAGTGTTTTCCGGGAAAACCGTGAGAGATAGGACGAAAGTCGTAAGACATAAAATTGATCCCCATAACTAGCTTCATAAGTTGTATGCTTTTGATTTTTCGAAAAACCGTTATTAAAGATTTTTAAACGTCGTACTTAGGTCGAACGATTTTTGAAAACCCAAAATTTGAAATAACGATTTTTTGGAAAAATGAAAAACTGATTCTGGTGTAGAACTTCATGTAGAATATTTTAACTTCTGTGGTAAATTGTCGTTGGACCACCAGGTCACCGAGAAAACGTGAATGAAAATTGAAAATTTAGTAAAGTATAAAATAATAAGTAGGGAAAATCTTGATTAGAGACCGTATTCGTAGATAGACATTTGATAAATATGAGGCCCTGCTGGAAAATTCCAGCGTGGGCCATTACAAAAATTTTAATATTATGAAAGTAAAATATATATGGACGCTATATTATATTTACTTACCACTTGTGACACCTGTTCAGCAGAAATTACTAAGTTATATCATACTTTGCTCTCATGCACAACTGTAGCTGCAACAATGCAGATGTCATTACACAATATAATAGAAAACATTGAAGCTACTCACAACAATTAATACCTGAGAGACCAAAAATAATATGTTTGTGAGGTCATTGGTGAATCTGTGTAATGTCTAACTATTAATGCAACTAGGTCTAAAATATTAGAGGAACTGCAGCTGCACAAATAAATACCTTATTTAATTTACTTACTTTTATGCTTTCCAATAAACTAGGATTGTTTTGATTTTTTTAATTTTCAATAGTAATAAACTAATAACTGTATGCGTAGGTCTAGATACTTTTTTTGGTATATTAAAAATACTGAATGTATTTTAATCACCAATTTTATATTTATACAATTTACTTTTGAATAATTCTATATGTCACATTTTATTGCTTAAATTATTATTCATTCTAAAATAATCATAAACATTTGTAGGAAATAAAATGCAGTTTGAGGGTGCTAAGCCTCCCTAAATCTCTTCCTTGTTGTTTAAATGTGTGTAACAAAGAACTTGTAATAATATTGTATATTTCTAATAAGTATTGAAAAAAGATGTGTGAATTTTTCAAGAACTATTATTCGTAATATTTTTTGACTTAAATGCAGTTTCAAAAACATACATACTTGTTAAAATCAGTTGTAAATTATATTATAATACATATATTTTATATGTTACTTATTAGTTATTTTTGTTATTAAATACAAGAAAAAAAACATTCAATTATACATTAAATAGTCAAAATATATTTGTCAAGCTATATGAATTGAAGAATACATTGTTGAGTAGAAAAGATGTGACATGTTTACTTTAGTGAACAGATTCAGTATTTCGTATTTCATGATTATACAAAAATTAAATTAAATGACTTAACTAAAGTTTATATATTAATACAAGTCTTAAGTCTGTAATTTAGGTATGAATACAAAATAATTATTTATAGGAATATAAATATCCATTATCCAATAAGAATCATTATTTCAATTTTTTATTTTTATAGATGAAATTTGCATTTAAATAGTGTAAAAGTATAATAAGACAATAAATAAAAACCAACAAAGTATGTTTAGTAATAATAGATCACATATTTAATATCTGAACCAGCCACAGAAAATGAACTCCTGCGGAAACACCGAATTCTGTCATTTAATATGGAACGCAGACCTGAAGTAGCAGCTTCTTTATTATTGAATGAAGTATGCACTTTATGTCTATGAGAAAAGAAAAAAATAACAATATAAATAACTTTCAATAAACCTTTCATAAGTAATACATTTTAACACTATAGAACTTACATGATATGAAGGTTTGAATGTGTTTGTTGTTTGCTTTTACATCTATGAATCGATTACACTTGCATGTGTTAAGTAAAGATTTTGTGGCCGAAATATGAAACAGAATCACCAATGGAATTCATTTAATACAAAATTCTTCATACCTACTCACAGTAAATATAAACAAAACATTAACAACTAATGTTTAATCCTGTTATTAAATATAATATTTTATGATTGTACATACTTTATTTTGTAACTTATATTGTTACAATCATCAAAATGTTAATCAAATTTGTGTTCTGTATCTGTAGTGAACTTAACATTATTTAATTAAACAGAAACTAGGTACTTAAAAAAGTTCAAAAATACAAAATTGAAAATATTAAAATAATTAAAAAAATATCAAAATTTAACCTAACCGCAATTATTAGTTGTCTGCATTCGAAGTGGTAACCTTATAAACCATGGTTAATAATTCATTATCATAATTTATAATATACCTATGATAATTGATAAAGCGAATTTTGTATTGTTTTTTAATTTTTTTATTCTTTTTGAAACCTATCTATTTATTTACTAAAAAATTCGTTACACTGACTGTGTAAATGGAATCTCCATAAAATTTCCTATCGATACCTTTAAATTTTACCATTACCCATTCTCCTATGTGGGATTAATCTCATCCACAAACGGACGATCACTACAGTTCTCAAGTTCTGAATATAAAACTAATATACTATAATATGTAATTTTGTAATTTACTACACCTATTGTTCAGCATTAGTAGATTTTGGTACTTTTCATATTACTATTATACATGCAGAAAAAAATACATTTAATTATAAGTATTTTCGAGGCCTTTATACCGTTAATTTTAATGATTGAAATTCTAAGTTCATCAATTACCTATATGAACAATTGACAATTGTTCATATTTAACACTATTATATCCCGTTCCAGACAAATCTTGTTCACTTATTTAATTGTTTGGTAGATGGTTCTTCTTAAGGAATGAAAATCAAATATCAACGCAGTTTTGGTTGATGAATTTAATTTATTGATTGAGTCAAATACTGAATAGTTATTAAAGCATTACTTAATGAAGGATCATAAAATATAGTGTTGAGTAAAACAGCTTATTATAGAAAATGTATGGCTTACGATCAAATGATCGACCGACTGCGTCGTACATTTTAAAATTGATGATTATATCTCGTATATTCGTATATACAACGAAATTGCTTACATATTAAATTCTTAATGCTAAACGAGGGGTATAAACACTATAAACATTGAATAGATGTATTCTCGATGTGATTTGATGAAAAACTACATCTAAATAAACTATTTTTACGTAGAATTTTTTTATGAGTACTAACGAAAAAAAAGTTCATAAAAATAAATTGTTAAACCGTTATACAGGGGTATATCATAAAGAAACGTATGCGTATACGAAAAAACAAGCAATTCGATTTTCAACTATTTTTGCACCCCGATTACGGGGTAAATAATGATCCTACGCATTTTGATCATAGAACCTTTATGACTCGTCATGCCATTTATAAGTCAGCATGCGAATTTCAAAAAGATTGAACAAAAACTCAAGTTCAAAAAATTTGGAAAATACGTAAAATCTAAGTGCCAAAAAAGAAAAAGAAAATCATAACTTCTCAACAAAACGTCCGATTCCTTCAGTTTTGGTGCCGTTCGATTTT
>JANEHU010002276.1:0-10612 GCA_027563435.1 Nasonovia ribisnigri | reverse complement strand
CCATGTTAACTATAACAGCATCCAAAATTTTGAAATAAGCATTAACTCTAAAATGAGTTTCAACTGAGTCAGATTCAGTAGACTGACATTCTGCACCAGTGGTTGTTGACAAAACAAAACCTTGAAGTAAATTTGATTCATATCTTTTTCTTTTTGATCCTAAAATAATAGGTACCTTATAAAGTTATAAATATGCGCAGTTAAAATAATATTTACTTAAGATTTAAGAATAAAATGAAATACTTGCTTTCTTTTGAGGATAGCATACCCAATTTTTCATTAATGAATAACATACATTTTTAATAAAAGTTAAATTTAATATTTATTCAAAGATTACTTTTTTCCAATTTTTAAAACCAGAGACAGTAAATACATCTTCATATTGTGTTCTACCATCAATAATGCTTAATATTAGTTAACCAATGGAAGTTAAATACTTAGTTCATAGTATAGATTTAAAATAAATATATTATGTATATTAACCAATGAAAATTAACTGAAATTATTTTTAAACTGTACCGAATTATATACAGAATTAAATCAATCATAATAAATCAAATTGTTGTTCGTAATGATATCATTGATGTAAAAATTTGATTATTAGCAACACAAAAACAATAATTATTAGGCAGGTGAAAAAATTATTTGTCAAACTTAAATAATTGCAGACGTCGTTATAGACAGCATTGCGGTGTCATGACAATACTTGTAAATCAAACCAACCAATGTAATACAAACAACTTGAAAAACCTAAATTAATGATTTAATTAAATTGTAAGTTGTAAAATAATTTAATATAATACACAGATTTAAAATACAGCATACATTGAAGAAATATTGAAGCAACAAAATAAAATTATTGAATGCTAAAAACAATATCTTAATTTATAGAATATGTGTTTCATCAAATTGTTTTCTTTTAAATATTAATTCGTATTAAAAATTGAATAGGTACAATCATTACATTTATTTAAAATTTATTGATGTAAATTTTGGAAGTAAGTACTACGCCACCATACACTTAGCCATGTGCGCGGTATACCGAGGAGCGGCGTTAAATAACACATTTTCAAAAAAATATTTGAAAATGATCCGGGAGAGCTCGCGGTTTGATATCTACATAAATGTAAAGGGCAGACGATGTTCAAAAAAGTGTGAAAATATCTAAGGGAACACTTTGACCAGTTTCGAGAAATAAATTTTGTAACTATAAGTACCCGCTGTGGCTGATTTACTGATATAATTATAATATAATATTTTAAAATTAAACCAGAAAATCCAGGCGTCTCATTGCGTCATCTATATTTTTATGTTTTAGTATTTCATGTATTGTAGGTAATGTGCGTACGTGACACCTGTGCCACAAGGTCTGGTACACGTAGAGCGCTGGTCGCTACCTCCTACCTTTCAAGTTTCTATGTCATTAAACTCTAACTGTTGAATCTTGATTCTCTTGTCTTCATTCTTTCACTTGTCTCCAACGTGTATGGTGAATCCCGTAAGTTGTTTATAATTTTAAATTTATAAAAATGTGAATGATTATCCACTATTTATAAAATAACTATAATTATTGTGTATCGCTACATAACTTTTAAATATTTGAAAATCATATAGCCATTAGTAAGTAATTCAATGTACATATTATATTAATATTATATTAGTATGCTATTGCCATTGCCCATTACACCAAATAATCTACTAATGTCTTAAATGTAGGTGCATAATTATTTTGAATGTCATACCTACTTCACAATATTATTTAATATATTACTTAATTGTTTGTTTTTTTTTTTTATAAAAAGTTCTTTTTTCAATTTCCATATAACTTATCTACTTCAATATATTAATAATTATTATAGTAATATATTAGTAAGGAGTGATTTAAAGCGGCTGATCAAGCATTACTATTTACCATCTCAAACTCAGAATTCTACTCATGGTTATAAGGTGTGTGTGGATTGTGGAACTTTGACAAAATTCTAACTGAGAATAACAGCGTTATACAAGGTAGGTAATAAATTAATATAATTATAGTTATATGAACTGATTTTTTGATCATAGAAACAATATCTTGAGATCTTAATTCACCCGTATTCACGTCGAGGTGATAAGTATGCATGAATTATTGAACAAATCTATGCCAGCAGTTGCAAATTGTTAGCTGCTAACTGCTTTGATGGTATGAATGCACAATTTTAATCCTATTATTACTAAGAAATTCACTGAACATTTGCACCAATAGTATTGCAATCACATTTTGAAATATTTAGATTACTTAATTTTTAAGTATTGCCCATTTATACCATAATTGTATTCGCATTATTCTACGGTAAGGTGGTATTGATTTAAAAGTTAATAAAAATAATACATTATTATAGAAATATACTATATAATAAGTTATAATAATTAAATATTAATTAATTTTTGCCAAAAATTAAATCAACCCTTTGTAATACTAATACTTGACTTAGGCTGCAAACCATCTCCCCTAAGAAGTTGAAATTTTTTTATTAATTTCTTATAATATTATGTACCTATAAGTTATTATTTAAAAAATATATTATTAGTTTTTGCTGTATAGTTCTTTTCTTTTTTCATTACTAGGTGTATGGACCAGGTACATTAGAGAGGAAACATCATTGTTGGCCGAGAGTAAACTTCATTGGCTATTTCAGACAAAGATTGTGGTCAGTAGAAAGATGTGTACAGTGCTTGAATTGAAAAAATGGGGACAGAAATATAAATAACCTGTTTACTGTAATATTTGAATTTCATAATGATTATTGAATAAGATATAATTAGAAAAGTAATTTGTTCAATATTTTTAACCAGTGGTACTATGTTCCCTTTCCACAACTCAAGCACTGTTTGTATAAAAAAGTACAAAACGATTTAGATAAATTTTTTTTATTTAAATATTTTTTTAGCCTGTGCCACTTGTACCGCCTGCGCCACTTGTGCCGCCTGCACCACCTCTGCCACCTCTATCGCCACCACCACCTCGTCGCCGCAGCTCTCTTTGGTATCTACCAGGCCGCGGTTTTCTGGGCTTCGGCTGAGCCATTCTCATATACTGTAAGAGCTGTAATAATTGTATTGATAAATTAATTTAATATTGTAAAAATACATAATAAAATAGTCAAGCATCATAGGGTAGTAAATATTAGAGATCAGCACACTTCATAAAATAAATATGGCTAAGGCCTGGTTAGGTTTGACTTATAATAATAAACAACGGACCGGGCCTGGGAGGGACATGATTTTAATTTAAGCATTGGGCCAAAAAAACGGCTTGTGCTGATCTCTTTTAAATATTAAAAATAAATTTTACCATGACCATGTTGGGATTACGTCTATCATGCCCTATACGCCCACCGCGGCCTGGGGGATTGCCCCACCCCGGGCACCCCTTCCACCCCTTGGAAAGGGGTTTCGGGATGCCGAGGGGGCTCTGGGGAGATGCTGCGTCTACGCTCTGGGGTGGTGGGCCGATAAGAGGAGGCCTGTGATGGCGACCTACTACGGCGTTGCGGCCCGTCTTGGTGTTCCGGGTGCTCCGTGGTCGTATTTTGGTTGACGTTTTCCATTTTTCTTTAATTTTATAAAGTTAATATAATATAATCAATTAAGTAAGGCTATAATTTAAAAGTGTATTCAATAATTAAATGTATTTAGTTTAAGCATAGTTGTAATATTTTATATCATATAATGTTAAATTATTACCATGTATGTTGTGATGAATTATAATTCAATAGTTTTTACTGTCAAAATTGTTCTTACAATCTGTGAAAACCTATTTTCTTTAATATAGCATATATCGACTTGATTTTTTTTTTAAAATCTTCAGAACGGTATTCTTACTCATATTTTACCGTTGGAAAATTTTTATCAACCCTAAGACCGAAAAATGGGGTGAAAATTACGATATTTTGGTTGGTCATAAAAAATATTTTTTAATAATAATTAAAAAAATAAAATAACTATAGTACTATGACAAAAATCATATTTATTTATTCGTCATAAAATGGTCTATCAGAAAATATAATTTCATAAAATTTGGGTAAAAATTAAAGGATAAATAGGCTTATGTTCAAAAAAGAAACCACTGTAATCACGATATTTTGGATTATCACAATATACATTTTTTCGAAGTAATTTAGGATAAAAAATATCTATCGTACTATGACAAAAGTTATATTTTCTAACGAAAATTATTATGTGCAATGTGCTTATGTACTTAGAATATTTTGGAAGAAATCATTATTTGAACATAAAAAAACCATTGATTTTACTCATAAACGGTAATTTTACCATCTACTTTTTGAACATAACGCTCTAAAAACTTAAATATTTTTGCCAAGTCTATGATGTTATTTTTTCCTGATAGGTAGAATTATAACGAAAATGGATTATGTGCAATGTGCTTTTGTACTTACCTATAAATTGGAATTCATTATCCATATTACGTAATTCTCAGCTATAGTTTAAACGATTACATGATGTTTTAAGTATTTTATTACACAATGTACTAACGCCAATATACAATATACTAACGCCATATTCTATAGATATAATGGACTCCCCACTCTTCTCAAACACATTTGATACAGCACCAGCTGCTTCCTGTATTGCATTCCTGCATCAGGGTTATTTACCATTATACCCTTCGTAGGTTGGAGCGCATGCGTTAAAATATAAACGACAAAGGAATTCTGCCAGATGCCAGAAAGGGACAATTTCATTTCCTTCAACAACACATTATACACAGAATCTTCTATTTTTTTATAAATATAGTGATATATTTAAAAAATTTTTAATAAACAAGAAATAAGAAAAATGTTAACGTAAATACGTCATAATTATATCAAGTGCAAAATAAACTCAACTTAATCTTCCAGATTATGCGACATATTTCTGATGCGTACAATAAATCATTATAGGTAAGTACAAACTTCAAAATTATAAAATATTTACGGACCAACGGTAAAATATGAGTAAGAATACCGTGAATACTGTGAATACGTTGTTTTTTAACTCTGCGCACCAAATGTAGTATAAAAAACTGTATTTCTCAACTAAACTATATAAATTTATATTTTCCTGATAGATAATATCACACTGAATCTTTTTATGCACAAAACTTGCCTTAACTTCAAATATTTTTCAAGAAATAACGATTTGAACGTAAATATTTGGAAATTTTTCATCATTTTAGCGGGTTCTTTTTGTGTTTGAACATAAGGTTTATTTTCCTTTATTTTTTACCTAAACTTTATCAAGTTGTACTTTTCTGATAGACCAGGTCATGACGATTAAGAAAATATAACTTTTGTCATAGTACGATAGATATTTTTTATCCTAAATTACTTCGAAAAAATGTATATTGTGATAATCCAAAATATCGTGATTACAGTGGTTTCTTTTTTGAACATAAGCCTATTTATCCTTTAATTTTTACCCAAATTTTATGAAATTATATTTTCTGATAGACCATTTTATGACGAATAAATAAATATGATTTTTGTCATAGTACTATATTTATTTTATTTTTTTAATTACTACGAAAAATTATTTTTTATGACCAACCAAAATATCGTAATTTTCACCCCATTTTTCGGTCTTAGGGTTGATAAAAATTTTCCAACGGTAAAATATGAGTAAGAATACCGTTCTGAAGATTTTAAAAAAAAATTCAAGTCGATATATGCTATATTAAAGAAAATAGGTTTTCATAGATTTTTGTTTAAGTCCAGGCTGTTTACTTATAGCTGTGAATATGTATTTTTTTAACTCTGCGGACGTTTTGTAGTAGAAAAACTTTATTTCTCAACTATGAAGTTGTACTTTTCTAATAGACCAGGTCATGACGGTTAAGCAAATTTAATTTTTGTCATAGTACGATAGATATTTTTTTAATTACTACGAACAATAATATTATTGTTATATTTCACCTTTAAAAAAATGTATAATTTAATTTATTTCTTATGCATTTTATGTATGCCAACCAATGTTTTGCCACCCAGTACAGTGCACCTTTTCTGCACTTCGTTTCGGCATGATGATGAACTTAATAAAAAAAAAAAAAAACCTAAAACGTTTGATTCATATCTTATAATATTATTTTTTTGTGTACTTAAACTCTAAAATAAAAAAAGTCAAGATTCATTTAAGGTTTATAGTCATATATTACTTATTTTATTGATATTTAAGAAATATAATTTAAGAAATATAAGAAGGACATTCAGTCTTATTTTGTGGTTGAAATGGACGAGGAGGAGGCGGCACCATATACCCAGAATCAATGTAGTTGGTAGTTGGTTTTAGTTTTCCTGTAAACAATTAAATAAATGAAAATTTATTAGTTAAAATATTTCAATAAAAAAAAAAAACAGCAAATAATTGATTCATTTGATAATGATAGTAGGGCAATTGGATTAAAAATACAGTAATGTAGATATAATTAATTACATATGGAATAATAACAGGTTGTGATAACATATAAACAGAGATAGCTGGTAGTGGCAGGACTAATTTATATTTAAATTATCAATCAAGGTAAATTTATTTTATACACAAGTCAATGAAAATATGTTATCATGTATTTTTTTATTATTTCTTATATTGTTAGTTACGTTAATCTCTTAGTTTAATTTGTTTGTAAATTAACTACTGTCCAATAATTATTCTTATGTATTTATTTTAAACAATAAGAACCGTGCCTCAGCACAAGCTATGCTTATATAGGGGGTACTACAATTTTTAATTCATATTTTTGTTGATAATATATATATATTATTATATTCTGTCGACAAACTTAATTTTGTTTTAAATATAATTGTTTTATTGTTAAATAAAAGTATAACTTGTTTTCAAACGTGTTGATTTAACTTATTCACTTAAACACGTCAAACCTTCCGATCCAAGTCAACAGCGTCAACGTGCATTCGTCGTAAAAGAAGCTTGGAGCAACCGAGCGGTGAGAGCGAACTGGTTACTACAATATTCTGTAACATATATATTTACTGTTAATACAAGTAAACAATATAATAGATACAATATTGATACTTATAGGACTATTTAGACATATATCCAATGTAAATTAAAATATCAATTATATTATGTAAATAAAAAAATATCAAAGTATACAAAAATATTACAAAATGAAAAATATCATATTTACGTGCTTATATATATTTCAGTATTTTATTATTAGTTTACATTTGAATACTTACTAATCCTTAATTTTATATTAACAAGGGTTGATTAGAACTTAAACACATTCTAATAAAGAGGTTGGTTGTATATCTGATGACTGATGTATACATTTTTAATTTCTAATTTAGAATCAATTTTTTTTTTTAAAACATCTATTTATTTTTTTAACAGTAAATAACAACAATGAACATTAAATTTAATATAAAACTTATGTTTATGTATCACCACTAAATTAATAATTAGATTTTAGTTATAACTTATAATTTATAGGTGTATAAAGTAGAATGTAATTAAACTCAATGAGCATAGTACATATTATAATATTAATTTCTATAGCTGAAGATATACAAGAAGAAATATAAATGAACATATATTTGTTTTCCTTTGCATACTATATCATTGATAATGAATAATATTTACGTAATAATAGTATTTATAATAAATTATATTATGTTACAAATTTAATTGACATTAAAAAGTGTAAAACTGGAAACTATATGAGTTCTATAGGTAATAATTGCAATATATTCAAATATAATATAATGTGTTATTGTAATAATACAATAATGTATAAAGTATAATAATGGAAGGTATGGGGAGATATTATGGTAGGTATTGTGGTTGTTAGCCTGGCGTTCCCACACGTTTCCAATATATATAATAAAAAAAAGGGTTTATAATTAGGTACTTATTTAAATAATCATTGTAAAATTAAAAAAAAATTGTATAAAAATAGTATGTAGTATAATTAAAAATATAAAAAAATTCTGCGATTCCTGGAAAAAAAGAAATAATTATATTAAAATCTGAACATTACAATTTCATTTTTCATACATCCTTAACTAAAATTATACTTTAATAATTTTAATCACGCATACTTTAGACCATACAATTTCGGGTTTTTCTCTGACAAACTGTTATTTTGTCTGAACTCATAAGTCATTAGACACGATCACAAAGGTGAACTTAACAATCGCGTTGTTGGTTTATCGCCTTATCGCGGTCGTATATTTTATCTATGTTTTGTAGATTTTAGCCTTCATGAGAATTTAGGAACTTTTTATTCTTTAGTTGCGAATTTATAAACGTATTGGTATGAAAACCCGTGAATGTGTTAATTTTCGGTTTTTCATTTTAGTAAAATTGCTAAAAGTAAAGGCTTTTTATATTGTGAGTTTACCAGTTATATTTTATTTTCCTAATATCTGAAATGAAATTTATAAGCTTATAGGTAAGGTTTCATAATGTATTAAGGACTACTACTCAATAATAAATTAGAATTAACCGTAAGTACGTTGGTACATAAAATCAAAGTTGATTATGAAATACTGAAATACATTTATTTTATATTTTTAATGATGGAATATGTATTATTAACCATTAAATATATTATACTTATTATTATTTTATTCTACTATGATATATTAGTTTTTTTTTTAATATTCAAATAACTTTACCTAATATCAGGCCCTGACTAAGGGAGGAGGGCAGAGGAGTCGCGTCCCCAGGGCCCACAATATTATGGGCCCCCCCCCCAGACAAAAATTAAGAATTCTAAATATCATTGTCACAAAAAATTAACTGTATTTAGTTAACAACGCGGCCAAGTGGGTTTTAATCAATTACAAAAATAATTTAATCGACACTTCAAAATGTAGTTTCCGTTAAACGCTGCGCGACCGTTTGCATTTTAAATTGTAAGTATTTAATATGTTTAATGTGAATTTTTCGAACAAAACTTCAAAAATACCAAGCGATTAATCCAAGTTATATTTTTTTATAAACAATAATTCGTACTGTTTTTTTCTTATATCACGAGATCACGTGATCGAGGGCTACAACTTTAACATATTTTTTAATTTTTATAATGTCACAATGAATGAAAAAAAATACATGAGTGGATATCAAACATTTTAAATATTATAATTATGTGTAATAATTACAATTATTGTTTTTAAATGTTTTTCATCTATAACATCTAAACAATTTAAAAATATTTATGGTTATTTATTGTATTACATTTTTGGTGTCTTAATGGGGCCCATTTTAATTATTTTTGCCCCATGGCCCATTATTCCATAAATCCGGGCCTGCCTAGTGCCTAATATCTCGTTGCTTTTTTCAATATTTTAATTATAGAGCTGTAGGTACCTAGTCAAGTTGATACAATACAAAAATGTGAAAATTCAAAATACCTTTAACTCACTTTTATAGTTAAATTTATGATTATAGTTAAATTTACCTTAATATCAATAACCACAAAAATGTTTTAAAAAATACATGGAACATCAATTTAGAACATTTAAAACAGAATTAATAATAAATCGTTTAGCGTCCTAATTGATATGGTTTCATTTTACAAAACGCAATATTATAAGAAATTAATATAACACATTTAAACAAATTACAATTGGCATTACAAAAATAAATTATAATGTGCCTATAACTATGACACATATTTTAAACGTCCTTAATGCTACTCATTATTATTGTCCCGGTTAAATTATAAAAATAGAATTAAATCACAAACATTATTTTTTATTTTTATTAACGCTATTTGTAATATTCATAGTTATTATTTTATGTTACAAATTATACGTTCATCGCTAATTATTGGATTATTGGAGCTCGGATGTTGTTGCAATTGCATGTTTTTATTTGGGTTATTTATAGATAAGTCCAAAGATTGAAATTATTTTCACAACACAACGAAAAAGTTATTATAATTTATAAGTTTATAGTGCATATTGTTGCATATTCAATGACTTGGTAATTTTAATCACATATTTCTTAATTTTACCATTTTAGATTCTGAGCGAAGCGATGAATGTATTGGTTTTACGATGATGTGTGTTTTTTTTAAATTTTTTACTAAATTATTTTTTTTGTTACATTTTCCAGTAGTTTTCAAAAGTAGGTATCGTGTAAAACAAATGGACAATTAAGGAAAAACCGGGAATTTTTACGAAACATTGATTTTCGACAAAATCGATTTTGGTTTTTGGTGTAACTCTAAAAAAATTGACGGTAAATACATGAAATTTTGACTAAATGTTTATAAGAGCAGTTTCTATTCACCATACCGTTTTCAAAATATTTTGAGTTGTTTACAGACATTTTCAATTTCCAATCTTTTTAGTTTTTTTTTCTATAAATATCAATAAAATTTTATTTATTGGTTAAAAATTCTTGAAAATTTAATAGAATGCTCCTAATATATTGTTTCAAAGGTTGATAAAAAATATTAAAAATCTGTAGTCACAATTTTTTTTCTAAGCATTTAAAGTTGAAATGTTGACAAATACGTAAAAATGACGAAAATTTGCAAATTATTTAGAGTTAGAATTTCATAAAAATTTTTCTTTTTAAATCTAAGATTTTAAAATGTTACACAAGA